>JZKD02S2166066.1:298857-337297 GCA_000966675.3 Picea glauca
TATTTAATAATAATCAATTAGAAATGTTATTTTAAGACATAAATATAGTTTAGCTAATCTTTTAGGATTATATTATTAAATTAATTATACTTAATAATCAAGGGTCTTTACATCTCGCTAGCCTCTCTTGGCTCATGAATCCCCCCTTCCAATAGATATATCCTTCCTTAAATAGAAAATAACATCCAAATAACCTTAGGAGGTTGAATCCCATCTCCTCCATTGGATTCTAATCCTTGGAGATATGTGGCAACAATCGAAGAGACAAAAATCCAACAAACTGTTAATTTTCAAGAATTTGTTGGAAGTCATTAATAAATTGTTTCCACCTCATGCATGAGGCCTTTGATGGAGATAAATATTAGGTGCATGTGTCCCTTGACATATAATTGATCCTTGAGAAGCCATTCAAATCCTCCTTGATAGGTGGCAACCTCCCAACAAGGCGAATACCAAAACCGTGACCACTACAGGAAATTAGGTAACACCACTTCTATGTCTAATATCTCTCAAACCATAACACATTTTGAACAACTGAGATAGGTTTTTGTTATTTGGAATGTTATGAACAAAAAATTACTCCATTTCTCAAAAATACCTTCTCAATTGTTCACAATCCAAGTTTTAAGTCAGTGACTCAAAACTAGTAAAATAACTCTGCACAATTCATTTTCTGCCAGAATTTAAGTAGTGAATTTAGGTAGCACTCGACTGTTTGTTTGGGTGCGATTGGGTAGCACAAATCCATGAGTTATTGTGATGCTTGAACTTGGATATTGGGCATAACCCAATATAATTTCAATTTTCCCCAAAATAAATAAAATATCCCATAACAATTGTATTCATTTGCCAAAATGAATAATGAAGGATTTATGCAATGCTGAGGCATAAATCAATCCTGTGCTAACATAGGGCTACTGCCAACCTTTAACCTCTGAAATCTGCTTTGATCTGTGAACTTCAACTAAATCTAAATGCAAATGAAAACTGAAACTCACAAAAATGATGAAAATGATGCTTGTTCAACAAGCTTATTGCACACACCTACTCTAATTATTGGGAAAATGAAGCATTCAAGTTACATGAAACAACCAATGAATCCATTTAATCATTTTTTCAACTGTTTGAAGCTTTGAAATGTGTTTCCTTAAGCACCATAGATAATTCTTACTTGAAGGCTCGTCAAAGAAACATTTGAAAATACACTTTCCATTGATGAAATCAATGATCCTAGGCCCACTTTCTTCTTGAAGACACGCTACAAATGGATCCTAAAAAATATCATCAATACTTGCCCCTATGACATTGCTTTGTGTAAAAAGGAAAATTATTGCATTAGGTCCTTCCTCCACTGTTTTTGGTTGTTGTATCGCTTGTTGATTGTCTGATTCATCCTCAATGCATATGGCCTTGGTCCACTCCTGGTCATGAAGTGTATTAGGAAAAAGGCTTAGTGATGCTTGTATTTCCTTAATTTCAACCTTTCACATATGATCACATGGCATTTGATCTTGGCTGCTTGTTGAAACTGAGCTTGTTTCTTCAAGTGGAATAGGGGGTTGATAAGGAAGTTCATCACAATTAGAAGTGCTTGAGAAACTACATTCTTCTATCTTATCCTATGATTGTGAGGGATATTCATCATAGCTTGGCTTACGGTCCCAATTTCTCATTTTTTCATCCTCTAAAATTAGATTATCATCTTTTTCTTCTTTTTCAGCAACACAAATATGACATGAGGGTTTAAACAAGCTATTGTTGCTTTGATGTGAAGGGTACTTCTCTTATATAAGGTCTTCAATAGAATGTTCATGGAAATCACCTTCATAATCATCATACAAAGGTGAATCAATGACCATTTGATTATTAATGGCTGAGGGGATTAGTACAACAGCTGGGACAGTTGGTTGTTCAGTGAAAACATCCTCTTATCATCAAAACATGGCAAATCATGGCACATTGTTTCATTAACAATAGGAGGGATTACAAAAACAACTGGTAAGCTATGAATTCGTTCATGACAAGCTGCAACACTATTCTCATGATGAAATAAATCTGAACCTAAGATGACCTATTGACTTAAAGAATCAAGAAAAGGAGGAGAAAGGGAAATGATGGATTGTCTATATTGATGTTTCTCTTGGGGACCTAGATTTTGACATGAATGATGCATTTGTTCTTCAAATTTAGGAAAATCATTATGAAACTCATCATGTAAGTCATGCTCTCTACAATCATCCCCTTCATCATCACTTCTAGAGGAATCACTTGTTGAATCTTGAATATATGATGCATACCCCTCACAACAATTCTCAAAAAGTCTTTCAGCTGGATAAATTTTCTTGCAATGAGAATAAAAAACATCATGAAAGTCCTTCAAAGAGAAAATACTAGAATTAGGGAGTGTTCTATACCATTTCCTCGCATCGCCTTCCAATGAATACATGAACATTTTCATCAATAAATCTTCATGATGGATGTCAAGCTGCTTCATCAATGCATGAAATTCATGAACATTTTCAAAAGGGTTTCCATCCTCACCTTCATAAAATCTAGGCAAAAAATCTTTCCATTCATCAATTTGAAGCATAGGATGTGGATAACCATCTATGGCTGAGAAATTGAGTGGGGCAAACCTCTTGGCCAGGATAGCCTTCATAGCCATTTAATTTGTCTCATCCCTAGTGGAGTCACCAACAAATTCTGAACAATGGAGTCGCCATGGTGAATGTGCAGTCTTGAAGGTGTCCAACTTTAGTCACCATCTAAAGATGGAGTTGTGCAGTGTCATTCTTCCTAGGGACATTTTCAATCAGATCAAATCTGTCCCCGACAACAACACTAATTATGTTATCACTCGAAGAGTCACTCCCAGACTGCAAATGAGAGTAAGATTGGTAACATAGAAATGTAAATGGATTAAAATGGTTTGAATAGGTGGATCAACAAGATGGATAAACAAAGAGAGAGGGTTGCAAACTCTAGATCAGTAGGCTACACCAATGGGAAATGGAGTCACAAACATCCTACTCATCGAAGGCATAAAAGATGCTCAACAGAAAACAATATTACATGTTGATAAGTGGAAGAATGAAGAAGTAAACATAAGGTAGAATGTTCACTAAATAGAGATCATGTCAATTTAATGAATCAACAAATACTTGAATATAAACAATGACTGATGGGAAAAATACAACAAATCCTCTGTTGCTTAGGGATCCATAAATCATTGACAGCCTTTGATCCTCAAATATCCAATATATTCAAATATGAAGAGATATAAACAAAATATTTACAATCTGAAATCACAACTCTCATGAGTCTCCAATAGCAATAATGCTTACAATCCTAAAATGCCCACAGGCTTACAAATGAACACACACAGAAAAAATGGCCTGCTACATCTCTCTCTAGCCTCTCTTGGCTCATGAATCCCCTCTCCAATAGAGATCTCCTTCCTTAAATAGAAAATAGCATCCAAATAACCTTAATAGGTCAAATCACATCTCCTCCATTAGATTCTAAGCCTTAGAGATAGGTGGCAACAATCAAAGACACAAAAATCCAACAAACTGCTAATTTTCAGGAATTTGTTGGAAGTCATTAATAAATTGTTTCCACCTTATGCATGAGGCCTTTGATGGAGCTATATATTATGTGTAGGTGCCCCTTGAAATCTAACTGATCCTTGAGAAGCCATTCGAATCCTCCTTTATAGGTGGCAACCTCCCAGGAAGGGGAATACCAAAACTGTGACCGCTACAAGAAATTAGGTAGCGTCGTTGTGTAGATTCAATAGTGCCACTACTATGTCTAATATCTCTCAAAACATAAAAAAAAATTAAAAACTGAGAGAGGTTTGTCTTATTTAGAATTTTATGAACAAAACCCTCCTCCAGTTTTCAAAAATACCTTCTCAATTGTTCAAAATCTAAGTTTTACTTTAGTGACTCAAAACTGGTAAAATAACTCTGCACAATTCATTTTCTGCCAGAATTTAGGTAGTGCCCACTTGTGCATCTGCGTGCGATTAGGTAGTGCAAATCAGTGAGTTATTTTGATGCTTGAACTTGGATATTGGGCATAACCCAATATAATTTCAATATTCCCCAAAATAAATGAAATATCCCATAACAATTGAATTCATTTGCCAAAATGAATAATGAAGGATTTATGCAATGCTGAGGCATAAACCAATCTTGTGCTAACATAGGCTCCATGGGGGATAGATTCCTCCCTGTGAGGATCTAAGAACTATTGTATTTTTAGTGCCTTATCCTAGGGTTTCTCTCAACCTTTAACCTCTACAATCTGCTTTGATCTATAAACTTCAATTGAAACTAAATGCAAATGAAAACCGAAACTGACAAAAATGATGAAAATGATGCTTGTTCAACAAGCTTATTGCACACACCTACTCTAATTATTGGGAAAATGAAGCACTCAAGTTACATGAAACAACCAATGAATCCATTTCATCATTTTTTCAATTGTTTGAAGATTTGAAATGTGTTTCCTTAAGCACCACAGATAATTCTTACTTGAAGGCACGTGAAAGAAACATTTGGCAATACACTTTCCATTGAAGAAATCAATGAACCTAGGCCTACTTTCTACTTCCAGACAAGCTGCAAATGGATCTTAAAAAACATCATCAATACTTGCCCCTGCGACATTGCTTTGTGTAAAAAGGAAAAGTATTGCATTAGGTCCTTCCTGCATTGTTCTTGGTTGTTGTATGGCTTGCTAATTTTCTGATTCATCCTCAATGCATATGGCCTTGGTCCACTCCTAGTCATGAGGTGTATTAGAAAAAAGTCTTAGTGATGCTTTCCTTTCTTTAATTTCAACCTTTCTCATCTAATCACATGGCATTTGATCTTGGCTACTTGATGAAACTGAGCTTGTGTATTCAAGAGGAATAGGGGGTTGATAGGGCAGTTCATCAAAATTAGAAGTGCTTGAGAAGCTACATTCTTTTTGTCTTATCTTCTGATTGTGAGGGATATTCATCATAGCTTGGCTTCTGGTCCCAATTTCTTAGTTTTTCACCCTCTAAAATTAGATTATCATCTTTTTCTTCTTTTTCAGCAACACAATTACGACATGAGTGTTGAAACAAGCTATTGTTGCTTTGATGTGAAGGGTGTTTCTCTGATATAAGGTCTTCAACAAACTGTTCATGGAAATCATCTTCATAATCATCATACAAAGGTGAATCAATCACCATTTGACTATTAATGGCTGAGGGGATTAGTACAATTGTTGGGACAACTGGTTGTTCAGTGAAAACATCCTCATAGTCATAAAAAATTGGCAAATCATGACACATGGGTTCATTAACAATAGGAGGGATTACAACAACAACTGGTAAGATTGAATTCATTCATGACAAGCTGCAACACTATTCTCATGATGAAATAAATCTGAACCTAAGACGACCTCTTGACTTAAATAATCGAGAAAAGGAGCAGAAAGTGAAATGATGGATTGTCCATATTGATCTTTCTCTTGGGGACCTATATTTTGACATGAATGATCCATTTGTTCTTCAAATTTAAGAAAATAATTATGAAACTTATCATGTAAGTCTTGCTCTCTACAATCATCCCCTTCATCATCATTGCTACAAGAATCACTTGCTGAATTTTGAATATATGACGCATACCCCTCACAACAATTCTCAAAAAGTCTTTCAGCTGGATACATTATCTTGAAATGAGAATAAAAAAATATCATGAAAGTCCTTCAAAGAGGAAATACTAGAAGCAGGGAGTGTTCTATACCATTGCCTTGCATCGTCGTCCAATGAATACATGAACATTTTCATCAATATATCTTCATGATGGATGTCAAGATGCTGCATCAACGCATGAAATTCATGAACATGCTCAAAAGGGTTGTCATCCTCACCTTCATAAAATCTGGGCAACAAATCTTTCCATTCATCAATTTGAGGCACAGGATGTGGATAACCATCTATGGCTGTGAAATTGAGTGGGGCAAACCTCCTGGCCAGGATAACCTTCATAGCCATTTAATTTGTCTCATCCCTAGTGGAGTCACCAACAGATTCTGAACAATGGAGTCACCATGGTGAATGTGCAGTCTTGAAGGTGTCCAACTTTAGTCACCATCTAAAGCTGAAGTTGTGCAGTGTCGTTCTTCCCAGGGAGCTTTTCAATCAGCTCAAATCCGTCCTCGACAACGATGCCAATTATGTTATCACTCCAAGAGTCACTCCCAGACTGCAAATGAGAGTAATCTTGGTAATGTAGAAATGTAAATGGATTAAAATGGTTTGAATAGGTGGATCAACAAGATGGATAAAGAAAGAGAGAGGGATAAAAACTGTAAATTAGTAGGCTACACCAATGGGCAATGGAGTCACAAACATCCTACTCATTGAAGGCACAAAAGCTTCTCAACAAAAAACAATATTATATGCTGATAAGTTGAAGAATGAAGAAGGAAAACATAAGGTAGAATGTTCACTAAACAAAGATCCTCTCAATTTATTGAATCAACAAATACTTGAATAAAAACAATGACTGATGAGAAATATACAATAGATCCTATGTTGCTTAGGGATCCATAAATCATTGAAAACCTTTGATCCTCAAATCTGCAATATATTCAAATAAGAAGAGATATAAATAAAGGAGTTACAATATGAAATCACAACTCTCATGAGTCTCCAATAATATTAATGCTTACAATCCTAAAATGACCACAGGCTTACAAATGAACACACAGAGGAAAATTGTCTGCTACATCTCTGTCTAGCCTCTCTTGGCTCATGAATCCCCCTCTCCAATAGAGATATCCTTCCTTAAATAGAAAATAGCATCCAAATAACCTTAGGAGGTTGAATCCCATCTCCTCCAATGGATTCTAATCCTTGGAGATAGGTGGCAACAATCAAAGAGACAAAAATCCAACAAATTGCTATTTTTCAGGAATTTGTTGGAAATCATTAATAAATTGTTTCCACCTCATGCATGAGGCCTTTGATGGAGCTAAATATTAGGTACAGGTGTCCCTTGACATCTAAAAGATCCTTGAGAATCCATTCAAATCCTCCTTGACAGGTGGCAACCTCCCAACAAGGTGAATACCAAAACTATGACCGCTACAAGAAATTAGGTAGCGTCATTGTGTAGATTCGGTAGCGTCATTGTGTAGATTCGGTAGCGTCACTTATATGTCTAATATATCTCAAATCATAACACAGTTTCAAAACTTGAGAGAGGTTTTTCTTATTTGGAATGTTATGAACAAAAATGTCCCCCCGTTTGCAAAACTACCTTCTCAATTGTTCAAAATCTAAGTTTTAATTTAGTGACTCAAAACTGGTAAAATAACTCTGCACAATTCGTTTTCTGCCATAATTTAGGTAGCGAATTTAGGTAGCGCCTACCTGTGCATCTGCGTGCGATTGGGTAGCGCAAATACATGATTTCTTTTGATGCTTGAACTTGGAGATTGGGCATAACCCAATATAATTTCATTTTTCTCCAAAATAAATAAAATTTCCCATAACAATTGTATTCATTTGCCAAAATGAATAATGAAGGATTTATGCAATGTTGAGGCATAAACCAATCTTGTGCTAACATAGGCTCCATGGGGGATAGATTCCTCACTGTGAGGCTCTAATAACTATTGTAGTTTTAGTTCCTTATCCTAGGGTTGCTCCCAACCTTTAACCTCTAGAATCTACTTTGATCTATTAACTTCAACTGAAACTAAATACAAATGAAAAATGAAACTGACAAAAATGATGAAAATGATGCTTGTTCAACAAGCTTATTGCACACACCTACTCTAATTATTGGGAAAATGAAGCATTCAAGTTACATGAAACAACCAGTGAAGCCATTTCATCATTTTTTCAACTGTTTGAAGCTTTGAAATGTGCTTCCTTAAGCACCAGATATAATTCTTACTTGAAGGCATGTCAAAGAAACATTTTGCAATACACTTTCCATTGAAGAAATCAATGAGCCAAGGCCCAGTTTTTGCTTGCAGACAGGCTAGAAATGGATCCTGAAAAACATCATCAATACTTGCCCCTGGGACATTGCTTTGTGTAAAAAGGAAAAGTATTGCATTAGTTCCTTCCTCCATTGCTATTAGTTGTTGTATGGCTTGTTGATTTTATAATTCATCCTCAATGCATATGGCCTTGGTACACTCCTCGTCATGAGCTGTATTAGGAAAAAGGCTTAGTGATTCTTGTCTTTCTTTAAATTCAAGCTTTCTCATTTGATCACATGGCATTTGATCTTGGCTACTTGATGAAACTGAGCTTGTGTATTCAAGAGGGATAGGGGGTTGATAGGGAAGTTCACTACAATTAGAAGTGCTTGAGAAACTACATTCTTCTGTCTTCTCTTCTGATTGTGAGGGATATTCATCATAGCTTGGATTATGGTCCCAATTGCTCAATTTTTCACCCTCTAAAATTAGATTATCATCTTTTTCTTGTTTTTTAGCAACAAAAATATGACATGAGGGTTGAAACAAGCTATTGTTGCTTTGATGTGAAGGGTACTTCTCTTATATAAGGTCTTCAATAGACTGTTCATGGAAATCATCTTCATAATCATCATACAAAGGTGAATCAATCACCATTTGACTATTAATGGCTGAGGGAATTAGTACAATAGTTGGGATAACTGGTTGTTCAGTGAAAAAATCCTCATAGTCATCAAAACTTGGCAAATCATGGCACACTTGTTCATTAAGAATAGGAGGGATTACAACAACAACTGGTAAGATATGAATTTGTTCATGACAAGCTACAACACTATTCTCATGATGAAATAAATATGAACCTAATATGACCTCTTGAATTAAAGAATCGAGAAAAGGAGGAGAAAGGGAAATGATGGATTGTCTATATTGATCTTTCTCTTGGGGACCTAGATTTTGACATGATTGATGCATTTGTTCTTCAAATTTAGGAAAATCATTATGAAACTCATCATCTAAGTCCTTCTCTCTACAATCATTCCCTTCATCATCACTCCTAGAGGAATCACTTGCTGAATCTTGAATATATGATGCATACCCCTCACAACAATTCTCAAAAAGTCTTTCAGCTGGATAAATTATCTTTCAATGAGAATAAAAAAACATCATGAAAGTCCTTCAAAGAGGAAATAATAGAAGTAGGGAGTGTTCTATACCATTGCCTCGCATCCCCTTCCAATGAATACATGAACATTTTCATCTATATATCTTCATGATGGATGTCAAGCTGCTCATCAACGAATGAAATTCATGAACATGCTCAAAAGGGTTTTCATCCTCACCTTCATAAAATTGGGGCAACAGATCTTTCCATTCATCAATTTGAGACACAAGACCTGGATAACCATCTATGGCTGAGAAATTGAGTGAGGAAAACCTTTTGGCTAGGATAGCCTTCATAGCCATTTTATTTGTCTCATCCCCAGTGGAGTCACCAACAGATTCTGAACAATGGAGTCTCCATGGTGAATGTGAAGTCTTGAAGGTGTCCAACTTTAGTCACCATCTAAAGCTGGAGTTGTGCAGTGTCGTTCTTCCCATGGAGATTTTCAATCAACTCAAATCCATCCCTGACAAGAGCGCCAACTATGTTATCACTCCAAGAGTCACTCCCAGACTGCAAATGAGAGTAAGCTTCGTAACATGGAAATGTAAATGGATTAAAATGGTTTGAATAGGTGGATTAGAAAGATGGATAAAGAAATACAGAGGAATACAAATTGTAGATCAGTAGGCTACACCAATGGGTAATGGAGTCACAAACATCCTACTCATCGAAGGCATAAAAGATACTCAACAAAAAGCAATATTATATGTTGATAAGTGGAAGAATGAAGAAGGAAAACATAGGGTAGAATGTTCACTAAACAGAGATCCTCTCAGTTTAATGAATCAACAAATACTTGAATATAAACAATGACTGATGGGCAAAATACAACAGATCCTCTGCTTCTTAGGGATCTATAAATCATTGACATCCTTTGATCCTCAAATCTGAAATATATTCAAATAAAAAGAGATATAAACAAAAGAGTTACAATCTTAAATCACAGCTCTCATGAGTCTCGAATAACAGTAATGCTTACAATCTAAAATGCCCACAGGCTTACAAATGAACACACATAGGAAAACTGCCTGCTACATCACTCTCTAGCTTCTCTTGGCTCATGAATCCCCCTCTCCAATAGATATATCCTTCCTTAAATAGAAAATAATATTCAAATAACCTTAGGAGGTCGAATCCCATCTCCTCCATTGGATTATAAGCCTTGGAGATAGGTGGCAACAATCAAAGAGACAAAAAACCAACAAACTGTTAATTTTCAGGAATTTGTTGGAAGTCATTAATAAATTGTTTCCACCTCATGCATGAGGCCTTTGATGGAGCTAAATCTTAGGTGGAGGTGTCCCTTGACATTTAATTGATCATTGAGAAGCCATTCAAATCCTCCTTGACAGGTGGCAACCTCCCAACAAGGCGAATACCAAAACCGTGACCGCTGCAGGGAATTAGGTAGCGCCGCTGTGCAGATTCGGTAGCGCCGCTTCTATGTATAATATCTCTCAAACCATAACAAATTTTGAAAAAATGAGAGAGGTTTGTTTTATTTGGAATGTTATGAACAAAATCCTCCAAATTTCAAAATTATCTTCTCAATTGTTCACAATATAAGTTTTAAGTTAGTGATTCAAAACTGACAAAATAACTCTCCACAATTCGTTTTCTACCAGAATTTAGGTAGCGCCTGCGTGTGAGTTTGCGTGCGATTGGGTAGCGCAAATCCGTGAGTGCTTTTGATACTTTAACTTGGAGATTGGGCATAACCCAATATAATTTCAATTTTCCCCTAAATAAATAAAATATCCCATAACAATTGTATTCATTTGCCAAAATGAATAATGAAGGATTTATGCAATGTTGAGGCATAAACCAATCTTGTGCTAACACCACATTCTTTGAAAACATTTCCAGATTACATTCACTCCTTCCTATCAAGACTTCTCATAAAATGTTGAAAACAATATGACAAAGACTTTTCATTGTCATTCTATCGTCCTTTTTTAAGACGTGCCTGCCATATAAATTTATTGATCGCATGCCTACCATATAAATTTATTGATCACTATTTATTGATCACTTTGATAATTGTAGACTTCCTTCAATCAAATATCTTACTCACAATTAACATTATCATGCTATTTGATAAGCATAAAATGGACATGGCTACTTGCTTTTAAATACTTTGGCTACTTCCTTCTCAACTGACATACATATCAAATGCATAACAACATTACATATCAAATGCATAACAACATTACCTGCCACTATTACCTTGCATTTAAGATTCACTAAATGTAATGCAAATCTGTCATTATTACTTATCACTAATAGTGTCATTATTACTTATCACTAATATCTAATAGTGCACTGGCTGAACAAATCTGTCATGATAAAAGGAAAAGGCACATACACCTTTATGCTGAATTGAATCAACCGATCAAAACTTTCAATCTTCCATAAAAGCACTAACACTAAGGTTTCCATAAAACCACTAACATTAAAATTAAAGCATAGTATTAAAGCATTTAAAAGCAAATTTTTTAGGGACTAAACTACCCTGCAGCCCTTGTTTCATTTGCTGTCAATAACCTAATCTCACCAAAGTAGCTTTACAAAGGTTGCCACAAAAAGATTTTGTACGTCAATACTAGCTTTACAAACGCTACGACACATACACACGAGAGATATTTTTTTATGATTGGCCTTCGACAGTAAGTCACATGGAATAAAATTACGGCTGAAATTGTTTGGCACTAACGTCAATCTCTGATTGCCAGACCATCCTGTCTGTTGGTATTATAAGTAGTTATTGAAGGTACCATTTTATCAACTTAAACAGTGTAAAATTTAATGGTTTTAACTACTCCCATATTTGTTTTGTTTGAACAGTTTTAATAAAGAATATTTGTTTTGTTTGAACAGTTTTGATAAAGAATATTGATCATTTTATTAAATTTAAGTTTTAATAAAGAATATTTGTTTTGTTTGACAGTTTTAATAAAGAATATTAATAATTTTATTAAATTTGAGAAATACAATTTTACCATCAAATTCCAACCAGGATCTTAAAGTATCAAATTCTATTCACGACCTTTAAATAATAATTTCATTGATCTGCAAAACTATTTAGCTTTACAATGGCTATGAAAAACGACCATAAAATATAATATTAGGTTTACAACTGGGTGAAATTTTTCCTAGGCCAATATCTGATTTCTACACCATCTGTCATATCAATAAGTAGATATGGGCCAAGGGATAAGAGGTTCACCTTACCGGGAGCGTGCCAGAGTACACAATGCTTCTGAAGGAGGCCCATGCACAACCTATGCAGAATATTTCTCATGACATTGTTCCTAGAATCATGCCACAGTATCATAAGTGGTGTTATATATATGGTTCTCTCTTTCATTTATTTTCTTTTCCTTCCAAGCTTGTTTTACTTTCATATATTGTTCCTGTCCTGTTGTCTTTCTATGCTTTTTTTACTTTCATATGTTGCTTTTGTAGGCATCAACCTACTAGAAAAATGAATTTACAACATATGTTTTTTTGCTAGTTGTTTGGAATTCTGTAGGAATGTCAAGGTTGAAATTAATATCTGATTAGAATTGGAAAATTGTTTCTAGGAGAGACGTTTTTTTATTGATTTGGAATTCATTCAAGGTTATACATTTCAAAACCAAAGATAATCAAGGAATTTTTATCGAATAAATTCGGTCATTATGACAAACCGGCTTCTAGTCCTTTTATATTGGATTTTCTCGGGGGAGGATTTGTTTTAGTAGATGGATTGAGATGGGTGAAGCATAGGAGGATCGTGAGCCATGTCTTCATGTCGATAAACTTTTGGATTCTTGGAATTTCCTACAATTATTGTTTAAAAAAACTTGATAATAGTTGAAAAACTATAACATTCCCTTTAATAAATGAACTATAACTATTGTCACCTTACATGTCTAGGACTATCGAATATGAGTATGCTACAAACCACTAAAAACACTTCCTTATATGGACCAAGTTATTATCAATCAACGTGCATAATAAGTATGAAGTTGAATATATGCACCAAGTTATATCAAATTATCCTTTTAATTTGAACATAACATAAAAGATTAGTGCAAAATTCCCAAGCTGATCTAGATGGATGTCGGTGGCCTCCCACCTATTCCAACTGGTTCATTTTGGCAGTTTTTGTTTTCCTAGTTTTCGGGTCCCTCACTTGCTAGGCAGTTTTGAGGCCCTAAACAACATTTTTAGGTTTCTCCACAATTGAAAATTCTTTTTGATGGACGGAAAAAAATGTGTAGTCCTTGGATAGATCTTTCCAATGGGATATTGTGTGCCTAAAACATAGATCGTATGCAAAAGTTACGACCCCAGGAAGTTGATGTACTAACTTACCCTTACCCAAACGGGGCCCACATGAATTTTGGTGCTTCATCTCCTAGGGTTAAGTTTTTGGATGTCTAAGGTTTTTGACATTCCTGTTTATTGTAAAAATGCCTTCAGAGCCTCATTGTAATCATCTTCTTGCGAATGAGTGCAGTCATCACATCTCTTCTCAAAGATAAGCCACCACCATTCCAACATGCTTGTTTTCCGTTGCATTTTACAGTTTCAACTTATTTCTTTATTGAATAGAAAATCAATTTTACTATATCTCTGTTATTCTGTGTTAATCATCTTTTAATAATATGTATTCATTTCATTCTCCTCATAAAATCCGGATCACAGGCCCATCAAAAATGAGAAAATGGGTGCCAAATAATTAAATATGAGTAACACCAAATTATATCAAATTATCCTTTTAATTTGAACATTCATCAAAAGTGAGTGCCAAATAATTAGACCTAATAAGTATAGAGTAGTACCAAATTATATCAAATTATCTTTTTAATTTGAACATTTAACATATAGGATTAGTGCACAATTCCCAAGGGCATCAAAAGTGAGAAAGTGGGTGCCAAATAATTAAACCTAATAAGTATAAAATTAAGTATTTTAAGTGAAAAAAGATTTATTAAATTCTTTGACACTGAAAAGACTTTTGAGTTGTAGCAAATTTTATATATACTAATATGATGTCTTGTTTTCAAGACCACTTTCATGTAGCATGTCAAATTATATTTTATATGTTAGTGAATTTGCCTATTAAAGAAGTGCATTAACTAAACTATTTTTTATGGAATCCATTAAACATTGCATTAACTAGACTATTTCTTATGGAATCCATGAGAGTAGGAGTCTGTCATTGACTTTAGTTATGTTCTTATGTTGTGAAAGATGGACAATGGTTACACTTTATTTATGCTTGTGAATTGATAAGAGATGGTGTCTTAGGGAGACTCTCATGAAAAAAAAATAACGTTCATAATGAGTTTAGAGTTTTAATAACAAAGATCACATCCCATACTACATTTGGTAGTGTTAAATTATGGGCTTGATTTCTTATGTGGATTAATTCTTTTATTTTCTTCAACACTTTGATTCCAACTTAATACACTTCAACAATACCAAATCATAACTGAATAGCAATAAATATGTAGATAAGTAAGCATGCACATCAACAACACATATACCCTGGGGAAACCCTGTATAGGGAGAAAAACCCCAACAAACAATATTCCTTTATTGCATTAATAATGTAATTATAAATATCCACCATGAATGTTCTTCTCTTAATGAGATTGCCAATATGACTCTGACCTGACAAATACCTAAGAGACCTTGCTAAAATACACCTTTGATATGCTTCATCTATTGTTGATATACAACATTGATATGCTTCTTTGTTATGTTTCCTCTTTATCATTGATATGCGCCTCTATTGCTTCACCCTTAACATGCATATCGAAACTGTGTTGAAGAGAGGGGTC
The DNA here is from genome assembly GCA_000966675.3 of Picea glauca. Classification (NCBI taxonomy): domain Eukaryota; kingdom Viridiplantae; phylum Streptophyta; class Pinopsida; order Pinales; family Pinaceae; genus Picea; species Picea glauca. Next base: position 313,837 of record JZKD02S2166066.1, read on the forward strand.
AACCTTTGCTTATATAGGCTGAAGAGGAGAAGAGGAGAGGCTCTAAATAGTAACTTGTTTGCATTCTTTAATCATAACTCATCTTCATACTTTAGTTCGAACTTAGAACTAGAATTGAGACTGGTATACTTTAGTTCAAAAATAGAACTAGACTTGAGAGTTTACTTACAACTCAACATTACACTTTAGTTCGAAAAGAGAACTAGACTTGAGTCTGGTATACTTTAGTTCGAAAATAAAACTAGACTTAAGACTTCAGTTACAACTCAACATTACACTTTATTTTGAAAATAGAACTAGACTTGAGACTTCAGTTACAACTCAACATTACACTTTAGTTCAAAAATAGAACTAAACTTGAGACTTCAATTACAACTCAACATTATACTTTAGTTCAAAAATAGAACTAGACTTGAGACTTTAGTTACAACTCGACTCTTGACAAGGAAATTCAAAATTCTCTTCATGGTGGATAATGTTACACGTGGCAATGCACTAGATCAATACATTATATCACTTGCAATATTAGGAATATCGTTTCTTTCTATCTCATAGGAATTTTATATTCAACCTAACTTTTGCTAGATGCCTTGAATTTTTCTCATGGATCACAAGGTTTGACTAGGCTCACAGAGGTTGTATTGTCCCCCTTAATTTTGCACTAGTCTGTTTATGCTCACAGAGGTTGTACGTTCCCCCTGAATTTTGAACTAGACTGTCTATGCTCACAGAGGTTGTACGTTCTCCCTGAATTTTGCATTAGACTCACATGTCATCTCTTTCGTCCTGACTTTTGGTTTGTCTCACAGAGCTTGTACGTTCCCCCTAGATTTTGTCAATACCTCACAAGATTGGTTGAGTCTCCAAATATCTCTGGCTAGCCTCAGGGTGTCCCATATGGCCTCTCATTGGATAATGACTATCGATGCTGCCAAATTTAACACTCCCTCTCAGCGAGGGAGTCATTCTTAGCCACACCAAGCTTGCCTCTCAGATGCAAAAATTGTCTCGAGGTCATAGGCTTGGTCAAGATATCAATTACCTGCTCTCTCATGGCTATGTACTATAACTTTACATTTTTTCTCTGGATCAAGTATCAAATGTAGTGTTACCTCGTGTCAATATGTTTTGACCTGTCATGAAATACCGGGTTATCTGTCAATTTTATGTAACTTTGATTATCACAATGAACCACCATCATCTCGATCTTGTCACCAAACAACCCATAAATCAATTTTATGAGCCATACTGCTTCTTTTATAGCATCACTTGCTGCAATGTACTCAACCTCTGTTGTACTATGTGCAATGGATCCATGCATCTGGCTTGACCAAGAGATCATAGCGAGTCCTAAACTGAAAAAGTATCTAGAAGTACTCTTCTGATCCACTGGGCTTCCTGCCCAGTCAACATATGCATACCCATGCAGAAATAAACCACCACTGGATGTATATATTACACCATAAGTAATATTCCCTATGAGATATCTCAAGATATGTTTTTCTGCCACCCAATGTCTCTGTCTTGGTTTAGTCATGAACTGACTCATTGCAATCACTGAATAGCATATATCTGGCCTAGTGTGGATCATGTACATCAATGATCCAATCAGCTGCCTATACATGGTGGGATCCACCAAATCTGAACCTGTATCAGAATCATGTAGCTTCCTCAGGTTGGTAATCATCAGAGTAGACATGGATTTTCAATCCATCATACCAAACCTCTTTAGTACATCCACTATGTATTTTCCTTGTGCCAGAAATATCTCACCTTGTCTTTTCCATACTTCCAATCGTAGGAAGTAATGCATCAAGCCTAATTCTTTCATCTCAAATTCTGAGGTTAGCTCCTTCTTACACCAGGATATTAGACCTTCATCTCCTGTTAGAAAGAGATCATTGACATACAAGATTAGTATAATAGGTTGGTTACCTCTTCCCTTGAAGCGCAAATTTGCATCAACATCACTTTTCTGAAAGCCCAGGCTTTTAAGAAAGCCATCAATCCTATCATACCAAAATTTGGGAGCCTGCTTAAGACCATACAAGGGATTCCTTAGATTGCATAGATGAGTGCCTTTGTTATGAAGTACAAAACCATCTTGTTGTTCCACAAAGACCTCCTATTCAATATTTCCATTCAATAATTTTGTTTTTACATCCATTTGATGTAGCTTCCAACCAAGAATGGGAGCTAAAGAAATAATAGTTCGAATCGAGGTATACCTGGCTATAGGGGAAAAAGTCTCTTCATAGTCGATTCATTCTTTCTGAGTGAAGCCTTTAGATACAAATATTGCTTTCAAATTTTCCACACTTCCATTAGCTGCATGTTTGATCTTATAAATCCAATTGGAAGAAACCATTAATTTGTCTTTTGGCCTTGGCACAATGTCCCAAAGATTTTTCTTTATAATAGACCTGTATTACTCAAGCATGACATCCTTACATACTTGTAATTTATCTACTTCTTCAAATGAAGAAGGTTTGACATCACTAATACTGATCACCAGTTTGTTGACAGGCGAAAATGATCGTTCATCAACTGGAAGAACGAGTTCGGTCCGGGGTTGTTCAAATAACCCAAGATGTTTGATGTAACTCATTTTGACGGGTTTAATGGCTCCGTTAGCCAATCTAAAATCCTAAAAGAGAATAAGAGAAAGAAATAACTAGCTAATTACTAAATACTATAAATTATATATACATATGTTCTAACATGACTATTGTATGTATTTTAAGCAGAAAAGATATTAATATCACTTATATACATCATTTACAAATTGCAAGTTTTAATCGAAACTTACAAAATAAAATGCGAAAGTTTTGTTTTTAAGAAGTAGATAAAGAAAGCAAATTTGAAACTTTTTTGTTTTCCTTTATAAATCTAACAAATCTTGCATCAAATATACTATGAAACATAGATGTGTGGATAGTCAAAAGATAAACCATACATTCTGGTTTCATTAATATGTAAATGAAAGAATTAATAAAAAACAAAGAGGCTAACCTGTCAGTGAGTTAGTGAGGTGTTTCCAAGCGTCTGCATGAGTGAAGAACATCCAACTGCCATGTCCAAGAGAGAAATCTTCAATGAACCTTATGATTGTTCTAAATAAACTCAAAACATGTATTGGAAGCTTAAGTTTTAATGATAGAGGAGGAAACACAAACATAACCCTGTGATCTTATAATTGCATATAATTACAGTGAGACAAATCTGAAAGTAACCTATCTATTTCATCATTCAATTGAAATTCAAAGATAAATCCTATCATTTTAATTGGAGATATGATCACAACATTTATATTTTGAGCAAAAAATTATAGACTATGTTTATAATATAAACATCCTGCACATAATAGATCATTAAGCCTAAATCTATCAGACCTATTAATGTATTAGGATTAACAAAACATAAATGAAAACATCATTAACAAAAGGCTAAAGCCAAAATGCATATATGTTGTTTCATTAAGTCTTAGAATCACTCGTTCATCTTCTACCCTCATCCAAGATGATTTCCATTACAAAATATGGAGTATATAAAGAGTATGTGAAAGCTAAACTTCATGTCTTCTAAGATAAGATCAGATCTAAAAAAAGGTCTAAAGGTTACAAACATAGATGGCTTAGAGCCACTCAAGATCAAACTAAATCTTCTAAATTTGTGAGAATTTTCTCCTATTTACAAAATTAGCAAAAAGAGGATAGTTGGTCGACTAAGTCCAGTATTCTTCATCCCAAAAAATCAACATCAGATACATCCCATCCTGAAAGAAAAATGAATCAGGTAAGTCAAATATTTTATTAACTAACAATTCCTAAATTTTATATGAGAATTGACTTGGCTACAGAATCTCTCGATTCTGTAGCCAGTCTTATTATTGGTAACATAAATCTAAATCGATCTAGATTTGATTAGAAAAATAAGAAAAAACATATCTGTGATAAAAATCAATCTTACCATTCAACTAATAACAAAATTCGAATCACAATATGTCAGAGTTGATCATGGCCTTACACTATCAACGTTTTTTATGATGATATTGTCTGTCCTTTTCAAACGCTTTGTTTGTCTTTGTGCATTGGCCTTGAGTTCACAGTTTTTGTTTCCCAATGATTTATTGAGAGTCATGAGAGATTTGATCCTTGCTTGAAGGATGGGAATGTTTGTGTAGTACTAACCTATCCAATGTAAACAAACTTCACAATGTATAGTAGGGGCAATCTGTTGAGGAAACATGTAATTGTGTGCTAAAACACCACTACTATCCATTGTGGGCCTTTGGTCGAGCTTGATACCTGTAAATTCCGTGTTATATTTTAAACACGGTGGGAGATTACTGACATAATCGATGGTTGATTAAGACCTGGTTTGGAACAATTCAGATCTTCCTCGGCCTGAAACTTCTGAATCTCGAAGTCAGAGTCCTCATGGATCTCGATCAATTCGATCGAGCTCACATGAGCTTTGGATCTATTATGCAAATTCCTATAAATGAGTTGACCATCCTTCTTGTTATGAAACCCTACTTCTTATTTTTCTTTGACTGTTTGTGAGGGTTTTTGTTGTTGGATTTTACAGTAGGATTAGGGAAAATGATTTGTTCATTCTCAAGAGTTTTAATAATCTTAGAACTAGCATCTTGTTGCTCATGCAAAGACTGATCGGACAATGCCCTTTCACGAGTTTTTTCAAACAAGAAATCTTGCCCGCCACTCGAGAACCCAAGAGATTTATCTATCATAGGTTTATCCATTATAGGGGGCTCTATAGGATTTACTGTAACAAAACCATTACGAGCTATGAAACCATCCCAATCATCACCAAGTGTTTTCAAATGATGAACTACCAGTAACCTAATCAATATATGGTGAAAGAGCCTGGAATCCAAGTTCTACTTCTTGTATCTCTTTGACATTTTATACAAACTTCTTAGTAGGTAAAACAACATATTTAAGTGGAAGCCGATAAAATTCATGAGAAATTGCACATGGTAAAGGAAAACCTGGCCATAACAGCCTTCACAAGTAATAAATTGTTTTAAAACTACTAATAAACCATGCCATATAACCTTGAGTAGGGAGACCGGAGTATCTTTGTCACAACATTCGATTTTTTTGGAGGTGATGAACAGACTCCAGAGTACTTCGTCCAACTTTGAATTTTTAAACCATTTTTAACCAGTGAGAGGGAGCCCTATTGCTTCACTCATAAATTATTCGGTGATTTCCAATTGAATATCACCTACCTTGGCTATGTATCCATCAAATGTAAGAGTGAATTATTTGGCCACCTGCAAGTTATACCCCTGGAACTTCTTGGTGAACATATCCCAGCCCTGGCTCTTCAGATCCTCACTCACATCATCATATAGCAACAAAGTTTGGGAGCCATTTGGATCAAATCGGACGACAGGGGCCATGAGGGTTTGAACAGATGGTAAGAGGAGTGACCCAAAATAACTGTGGGCTTAAGAGGTAGAAGCAATGAAGACAAGTCTAAGCTGATAACAAAGGGGAAAAACTAGAAATCACACCAGCGTGACCATAATATAAACATAGGGGTTTTAGACACGAAATTTGATCATTTCTGGTGATGAGCATTTTGGATACAGAGCACAAAACCATACCTTGATCTGTCATGAGAGGCCTATAAATTCAAACTGCAAGCTAAAACAAAGTATAGGGTACGATCATAGTGTGTTTAATTCCCATGACAAGTAATGGGTACATTTGATTTGCAAAGGTTTAAAAATGGATATGCTTTTGTAAACCAAAGCCAATCGATTCTTGGTATATTTACAAAGGATCCAAAATAAAAGATTACAATCCAAGACCAACTCAAAATAAGTATTTCATTGATATATGATAAGCTCAAAGAAAAACAAAATTCATGAAAAGATATGTAAGCACATTGTAAGCACATTGACCCTTTTAAAGACCAAGCCTTAGATAGAATTGCAATATGATTTTAAGTTGTAATGCTTGATTCATGCTTTCAGTCATGAATCAAGCATGAAAATGCAAGATAAAAATAAATAGGAACAATCAAAACATCCTTTTTACAACCGAATAATCACCTTCAAATAACAATATTTACAAGATGAGGCGTAGGCAGCTACACGAATTATCATTTGTCACTTGAAAAAGAAAAAAATTATGTAGGGTTGCCAACAACGATGAGTTACTGGGAGAAGTAGTTATCTTTACATCACTGACGAGTTCATGTTAGGAACTTTTAGAATGGTTAAGGATCAAAGAAAAGTTGAAGGAAATCACACATCTCAATCAAATTCCAACAATAACCATACAGTCCAGCTTCAGATACATTTCTGTCAAAAGAAATTTGGTGACAAATTTTAATTACGAGAGAAACGATATTTATACTACTTGCTCTGATACTGTTGATAGGGCCACTACTACCAGTAGGTATCTATAGCCTCGATAGGGATGTTAATTATCCTTCTCTGATGCCTCTACCTTGTTCAAGAATTTTCAGTACCAATGAAGGGTATTTATGATTAATATCAAAACTTATTCCTGATAATTTTCTTGAACTCGACATTGCTTCGCTATCGGCGGGCCTATTCAGTACCCCAACAAAGTTGTCTTGGAATCATGCATGCATTTACCCTCTTCCAACAGACCTGTTCAGTATCTCGATGGGTTTACAGTCACTTCCCACAACTCTCTAGAAATTATTTATAATCTGACATAAATCTAATGATATTTAGAAGAGTGGGGTGATGCTTGAAAATTTCAGTTTTTAGAACACTTGATATTTTCCACCCTTTAATTTTTTGATTGATAACCTTCATTATGATTTGAAATTGGTTTTCTGATTGAAAATAATTCTTCGAGGATAGGAAGGCATACTTGAGTTTCTTTCTTTAAAAGCAGGGACAACGTAAAGATCTTTAATGATGGTCGTGTCTGCTCATAATTATAAAGTGAAACCATGAAACCTATTATGAACAAAAAACTTCTTTAGCTAGTCTATGTTTCAGGAAATTACAACATTGATGCTCTGACAGACCTTGAATGTTTCTTCAAAATGAGGCATTCTTGTTCCCCTTCATGAAATAAAAGGTGACATAGGCATGGTTTAACCAGAAAGAAGCAAAAACAAACAACATGAAAAGAGCCAAAAACCAGAAAACAAAAATAAATCAAAACATAAAAATTATGTACAAAGGTGGATCTGGAATTTATCAGGAAAAATATCTCTTGAGAGCTTGGCCATTCACCAGGAAGGTGTCTGGGTGTCCCTCCAAACTTTGTAGACGGAAGGATCCAGAACCTAATTTTTCAGTGATTACGAAAGGCCCCAGCCATAGGTTCTGGAACTTGGTGTGTTCCCCTTTCCCTTCGTGAGGTTTATCCCACTTGAGAACCAAATCTCCTACCTCGAAGTTTCTATCTAAAGCAGATTTTGAATCAAACTAGCCTTTCACAATATGTTGATGCTGATCCAGTCTTTCTTTTTCTTGTGCTCTCACTTCTTCTAGTTTCAACAAGGCATTAATTCAACTTTCAATAGGAGGGCATTCCTCTTCCTGAACTTTCTGCGATAATTGCAAAGAGGGAAGCAAAACATGAGGAGGGAGAATTGCTTCTCTTTCATAGACAAGGAAGAAACGGGAATTACCAATAGAAGTTTTTGGTGTTACCCTATCAGCCCAGAGTGCATTAAAAAGCACGCTGTGGCAATTTTTGTGGTTTTCATAAACTGTCCTCTTGATGATTTTTATCAAATTTGTGTTCGTTGATTCTGCTAGGTTGTTTCCTTGTGGGTAATAGCAGGAAGAATACTTAAGTTCGATCCCTCTCTCCAAAGAAAAAACACTCATATCGAGGGACAAAAAGTAAGAAGCATTATCAAATACCAAACATTTAGGAATGTTAAGGTCCTAACCTGCACATAGGTAGATCAATGTATTCAGATGTAAATTTAAAGGTCAATATTAATAAGGCCTTTCAATAAAATAGAATAAGGCGGATGTAAGAAGACCTAATAGAATCTTCCTCTACTAGAAGGATCTTCCTCTAGATGTTTCTGTTAATAGACATATTTAGTATAAATAAGGGTTGAGGGTATGAAAACCCTAGCTTGAAGATTATTGTAACAGAGCGTTGCTCGATTGGAAGTTACCCCCTCGAAGAGGCATGTGAACATTGCTTTCTGAATCAAAGTGCTATTTCTATTGCTATTCTTATATAATTTATGTGTTATTGTGAAGATTATGATGAACATTTTACTGTTATTCTGCCATTTCTAGCATTTTATTTATGTTCTTCATATTTTATATATCTGGTATCTTGCAAGTGGTATCAGAGCACTTTCCTTGGCATAAATTGTGGCTATTTTTTTTCAAGGTAGAGACATATTCTAGCGTCTTTAAGCCACAGAGATATGTCGTTACACGCATAAACCCGTGGTTGATGGATTCATACACGTAAGAAAAACAAGTGGTTCTTAAGCGCACATCTGTTGGCCACCCTTGTAACCCCTGTTGGTACCCCTTCGAGTGTTAGCGCATAAGACAACACCTATGTATGGATCAAACTAGATTTCCTGAAGCCCTCTTTAGATAAACCTATCGGTCGTCGGACTGCTATAGTGTCACCGAGAACAACACTCAGAAAGATACTCTCTAGTACCTTGGTTGTCGGGTAGTACGGCTTGTTATCCCTGATCTCTAGGGATAACTAGGAGATCATGTCTCGAGGCCCACAGGTCCTAGACATGGAGTACTGAGAACAAGATTGACCTAAGCATGGCCCTGGAGGGGACATCCTTCTTCTTCTTCACCAAACTTGTCCTATCAGTAGCAACAGATTCCATCACCATCGGCTTGGACTTGCATCAGAGAAGACTCTTGCTTCATGAGGTAATTGGTCCAGGTATCATGGTATGTGTCATGTTTGATCATTATAACCTTCTTGTATATGCATCAGGTTCCTTACATTTCTGACAACTGCTTGGATCTTACACTAACCCACTTGACCATTGTTTGGGGGATTAACAGGGTGACCTAGAAATCTTGTATTCATGGTTTTGGTTAGCCACTAGGGGGGATTTTAAGAGCTATCGTCCGCTCCCACCATACTATCACTTTACATCTTATCTCCCACACATCCATCCCATTCTCCTGGTCTGGGAATTAGGATGACCTACTTGAGGGGTTACACTTCGTCCTGTGGGAAGAAGGGGCTAAAGGCCTAGGGGGTAAAAGCAGTTGGTAAAAGATAAAAGACGTAGGAAATAAACATAGAGATGCTTCGCTCAGGGATCCCCGAGAAGGAAATAAAAGGCCTCTCGATAAGAAAGAAAAGGGACCCGAAGAAAAAAAAAAAAAAAAAAAAGACCTAACCAAGAGGATGGGAGGTCTCATCACGAGCCGGCCCATTATGTTCATAGATATCTAGCAGTATGAGATTGCCATTATCTGGTCACCACGTTAGGGAAATGACCTTTAGTTGCATGGCCAAGGGAAAGGGGGTCTCATTACGAGCCAACCTTATCATTTCTGCGAAAATACCAGTGGGTAACACTGTCATCTCTAGTCACCACGCCAAGGCAGTGTCCTCTGGTCAGACCTTGAAGTAAAAATAAAGAAAAGAAATAAATAAAGAATAAAGGCAATAAAGGGGCTTGGAAAAAGTGCATCCATGACGGGTACAACTCACCTCCTACAAAGGAACCCATGGACAAAACCTACCCCTGGTCTTCACTATGACTGGACATCCCTAGACCATATCACTTCATGTACATGGCTTGAATGATCTTCTATGGAAACTTTCCTTTTCTTGTGGATACCGGCCCAATAGGTTATTCTGTCTATTTCTTCAACTTTGTATAGTAGGTCAGTGTAATGTCTTTGAGCTATTAGACGATATGGTAAGGATTTTATGCATGTATTTGATAAATTTAATGATGAAACATGATTGATATTGCTATGATCCTGAGGACTGATGAGCCCATGGAGAGCAAAGTTTTTGATGTGCAGGACCATACCCGATGGATAGGTACCAGTGGATTGGTACACATGGGGATATGATTAGCTCGGACCTCCATGGGGCTAAAGATCCCATCAGATGGTTGCTGGATGGCAGAGACAAGACAACATTGTGATGACCCTTTGCATGAGAAGAGAGAAGGACATTCTACCGAGGACACTTTGGCAGAGCCCGGCCCAGGGGGAATTATCCATTACAGATGGAACATTTTCCTTTGATGGATAGGACGTCACCCAGTAGAGCAGGACGTTATCCTGAGCATGTGGCAGTGTGATGGAGTTATTTGGCACGTGTGGCAGCTTGGAGGATCCCTAGAAGGGCCAACGTCTGGCTTCTGGATGCTTGATTTGCCCAAAAAAGGGCCAACGTCTCCCTCAGAAAGGCTTGACGTCCCTCGTTTTGCTCATATTATGACATTTTTCTAGCAGTTAATGTAAAAACAGTGTAAATTTTATAGTTAGCCTTGTCGGTTGTTTTAATGACCTAAATTTTAATTCAAAGTTCATAGATTGGTATAAATAGAGGATGTTTCTCCTCATTTTAGATATAACATAACTCACTCTCTTGTGAGAGATATCTTCGGTCTTGGAAGTGAGGCACAACTCTTATTGAAGGATTCTTCTTGGCATTTATGGTGTTTCTCTCATGGAAGGTTTACAACTAGGGTTTGATTATGCATTCTTCATGATATGTAAGTGAATTTCTCATGCAAAACTTCTTAAGTGATTGGTTGTAGGCTTAATTTCTTACATTTTCTATTGTATTGCTATTATATTGCTAAATCTTGAAACCCTAGGTAGACAACACACTAGTAGGTCATTGCTATATGTCCCCATGCTTGAGAAATTGTTTTAGCCATTGATGAAGGAAGATATAGCCTAGTCGTTGCTACACTTATCTCCCTTTTTCTAAGTTAGCATTTAAGTATACATTGAAGAGAGGAGACGTCCTAGGCCTAGTTAAATCTACACCTAGGGTTTTAACTTTCTAGGGTTTGAAAAGCATTTCTCCTGCAACACTTTTCTCCCTTAGATCTGTGCTTTGAAGCTATCCATATTTCCAAGTGTGTTTAGAGAAAGAGGAAGGAGCATGATGCCTTTCTTAAGAAACACCAGAATGAGCCTCCTTCCCTTAGGGTTTTGATTCTAGGGCCCTGCCATTGAAGCACCATAGAACCCTACCCTCTAGTATTTAAATTTTAAATCCTCCTGAGATATTGCCCTTACTTTTGACTCCATATTACCCTAAGGCACTGGTATTCTTTCCAATGTTGAGCTTATTGTGCAAAATCATCTTTCAAACTTTCAAATTTTGAAACCCTAACTAACCCTAATGCACTAACTAGGGCTAACATCATACTTGATGCAACAATCCTTATAACTCAGCAATAAATGATGACATCATGCCTTTATTGAGCTATTGTTGGTAGAAAATACTATTGGCTTGGTCATCTTGTGATAGATATTGATAAATTGATGATTTTCATTGGCCAATTAACAAAACGTTGACCGTCTTTGTCTATCATATTTCCTATTAAACAAAATCATACTAACCCTAAAGAAAGTTGATGTCATCCCTAGGATACTGACTCAACAATCTATTGTATATGAGCAATTAATGATATTTAATGCATTAATTTAATTCAAGGATTGATCATTTTCATTAGATGCTATATCATTCTAGTGTTTATTGACAAGTAACATTATATTTCCATTGTCATTATTGCAAACATTGACTTCATCAATATTTACTGATGTATATGCTCACATACATTAAATTTTGATAGTCATGAAGTATTAACCATTATTGCATGTACTAGTTTCATTGTTATCTTGTCTCACAAGCAGGTGCCTTTTCTATGGTTATTCTTTATTTGACTATCTTTTGGGCGGTAATCTGTGAATGGAAAACTAGCCTTAATCCTTTGAGCCTTTTCCTTTCAAACCCCAGATTGTCGGGGACATCGCCCTTGGTCTTAGCCACCCTAAATAGAAAGGACCTCCCCATTGTGGTGACATTGGGTGGGGTAGGTCCCTGTTACGCCAGTTTGACCCTTATCCTCTAGCCTATGACCTAAACTACAAAATGAGCGATAACACGGCTAAGGGTACGGTCTATCCTCCTTATTTAGTGCTATGATATATTGGGCCGAGTACTACTGATGGACCCCGCACATATATCAGAGAGCTATAGCACAGGGCAAACCCTTGTCTGTAGAACCCTTGAATACCTAACCCTTGGGGAACATAAACATAAACATAAACAAATTAAACCAGAGAGATCTATTACCATGCATCTGTGTTTGGTTTTCCAAGTAAATACACATTTCTTTTTGGTTAATAATTTGGGGATTTCAACACTACAACATTCTTCAGACCACAGTATAACCCCACAGCTCTAAAAAAAAAAAAAGTCTGGAAATTTTTTCACCATTATTTGAGACCTATTCCATTAGATTCATCTCTTGTCCCTTATCACATTCATCCATATCATTTTTCTACAAAAATTTCTGACCCAACCCACCCCCTTTTCAGTTCACCCATCCTCATGGCCCATACCCCTAGCCAAGAACTAGAGTCTCTCTTAAACACCTTGCAATCTGGTTTCCTCGAGACCCAACAAGAAGTGCAACAAATCAGTGCAACTATTGCCGCCCACGATGCATCCATCAATGCCACCATAAATGCCTCCGTAAATGCATCTGTAAATGCAGTCGTACAATTTGCAATGGAGGAAGTCAAACATGAACTGACCATCTAGCTTGAATCTGTCTTTGCATCACTCTGCACCAAAATCAAGATCCCTACTGATCACTCTTTTCCTGATGCACACACAAAGACTGAAGGTGAAACTTCTTCCCATTCCTTTCAGCCCCATCACTTTCAATAGGACATACGTCTTCCACTGGTGGATGTAACCAAATTTGATGGCTCAAACCCCACTGGTTGGGTCACCCAAATGGAACATTATTTCTCTCTCTACAAAATTACATATGACTTGGCCAAACTCTAGTATGGTGTTCTCCATCTAGATCAAAAACGCTGGCAATTGTGGCAATGGAGAAAAACTTCCCGTCAAGGGTATATTTCTTCGACCCAATTTGTGACTGAGATTTATGAATGCTTTGACACTGACACCAACCATTTGGGTTGTTTGACAAAATTGAAGCAATCAGGCATAGTAGAATACTTCATAGCTGCATTTGAGTGCCTGGCTTTTCGAACAGAGGGCATGACTGATGCTTTCTTTCGAGAGTGTTTTATCAGTGGCCTCAAGGAGGAGATTCGGGCCCATGTTCTCATGGCTCGACCTACGACTTGGGTGGAGGCTACTAAAAAAGATAAAGAAGCACAACAAATTGTTTCCTCTCAAAATCGTAAGCCTTCCTTTATCCCTCGCCCTAAACCAGTCGACCCCAATACCCCCTCCGCCCCATTAAAGATCAAAAAATTGACCAAGGTTGAAATGGTTGAATGCCAACTCAAAGGCCTCTGTTATAATTGTGATGACAAATATTTCCCAGGACACAAATGTAAGGAACAAAATCTTTTTATGGCCATCTCTAAGGATATTCCAGAAGAGGATGTCGACACTCCCCTTGGGCCCGAGTCACCAGAAATCACTGACATAAACCATCCCTCCGACCCTCCGAAAGTGGAACTGATCATTTCCATCAATGCTCTCACCGAATTCTCTGCCCCCCAAACCCTCAAGTTAATCAGTTACATCAAGCACCGAAAGGTCATAATTCTGGTTGATAGTGGCATCACCCACAATTTTATTCATCGCCGCATTGCCCAAGAAACCCATTGCTACATCCATGCTATCAACAATTTCCAAATCATGATTGCCAATGGTGGTTTTATGAAATGTGGCGGGCGTTGTGAAAATGCGCATCTCCAAATCGGTGACTACCACCTAAAATCCCATATGTTTTCTATTGACATGGGTAGTTGCGACATTGCGTTGGGTGCAGACTGGATAAGGACTTTGGGTCCCATTCTCATGGATTTTTAGAACTTAACCATGCAATTCGACCAAGACGGTCGCAAACATAAATTCCAAGGCATCACTGCTGGTTCACTTGAGGTCATCAGTTCTCATCACATGGAAAAACTGCTCAAAAAAGGTCATTCTGGTGTCATTGCCCAACCCCATGCCAGACAAGCCATAGAGACACCCCCAGTGCCCCAAGACCTCCAAGCCCTCCTTTATAAAAATAAAACGGTATTTTCCACTCCCCAAGGACTCCCTCCTTCCCATGGTGTTCATGATCACTCCATTGCCCTTGTCCCAGGAAGCCTTCCCCCCAATATACGTCCATATCGCCACCCCTTTGCACAAAAAAATGAAATTGAAAAAATGGTCCAGGAACTCCTTATTACGGGCGTCATCCATCCTAGTACAAGCCCTTACTCCTTTCCAGTCGTCATGGTACTGAAGAAAGAAGGTTCTTGGAGAATGTGTCCTGACTTCCATGCTCTCAACAAACTGATCATCAAAGACAAATTTCCCATTCATGTCATTAATGACCTCCTGGATGAATTGAGTGGCGCCCAATTCTTTACCAAACTTGATCTTGACTTGGGCTATCACCAGATACATATGAAAGAGGCTTACATTCCCAAGACCACCTTTCGCACTCATGAGGGCCACTATGAATTTTAGTCATGCCCTTTGGTTTGTGTAACGCCCCCTCCACCTTCCAGAGCCTCATGAACCATGTATTCCTCCCTTTTCTCTGTCATTTTGTCTTAGTTTTCTTTGACGATATCCTCATCTATAGCAAAACCTGGACATACCATCTTACTCATGTGGATCAAGTTCTCCACCTACTCTCTTAGCACCAACATTTTTTGAAATAGTCCAAATGTGCTTTTGGTGCCTCAGAAGTAGAATACTTGGGTCATCTGGTGGGAAAGGATGGCGTCAGGGTGAACTGAAAAAAGATTGGAGCTATGCAAGACTAGCCGCACCCAAAGAATCTCAAAAGATTGAGTGGATTTTTGGGCCTCATAGGGTATTATCGCAAGTTCGTTAAGAACTACAGAAAGATTGCAACACCTCTCATGGCTCTCCTAAAAAATAACACTTTCACTTGGAGCTTCTTAATCTTTTCAAATCTTGAAGACGACCATGTGCACCACTCTGGTTCTGTCCCTTCTCGAATTAACAAAGAACTTTGTGTTGGAATGTGACACCTATGGGAAAGGAATCAGTGTTTTCCTTATGCAAGAGGGTTTCCCGTTGGCCTTCACTAGAAAGCAACTGTCTGAAAGGAATCTAGGCAAACCCATTTATGAAAAAGAAATGTTGGCGATTCTACATGCCATTGAGTTGTGGCATCCTTATCTCTTCGGACAATGCTTCCAAATTAAGACCAACCATCAAAGCCTCAAGTACTTTCTGGAACAACGCATTTCCTCCCAGGAACAACAAAAATGGGTGACTAAGCTCTTTGGATATTATTATGAGATCATTTACGATAAGGGCAAAGAGAATGTCATGGCAGATGCATTGTCCCGGAAATATGAAGATGAAGGATCCCTTTTTTCTGTTTCCTTCATTGTACCCAATTGGCTCCAAGATGTGTGCCAGGAATGGCTTCAAGATCCCAAAAGTTTACATCTGATCTAGCAACTGTGGAACAAGGCTACGGCTCCCCTAGGGTACTCTTGGCTCCAGGATGAGCTTTGATACAAAGGCTTCTTGTATTTAAGTAAACAATCCAAGCTCAAATCCATGGTGCTTTCTAAGCTTCATGCTACACCCACAGCGGGGCACTCAGGGTTCACCAAAACATATGACCAAGTCAAACGTTCTTTTTTTGGGGATGGTATGAAACATGACATCCATAAGTTTGTCGTTGAATGTGAGGTGTGTCAATGCAACAAGGGAGAAACAGTCAAATCTCCAGGCACCCTCCAACCGCTTCTCATTCCCCCTGCTATTTGGAAGGATATCTCTATGGACTTTATTACAGGCTTACCCAAATCGGGGAATAAATTAGTCATAATGGTGGTGGTGGATCACCTTTCCAAGTATGCTCATTTTTTCACTCTTCACCACCCATTTACTGCATCCACGGTGGCTCAAATTTTCATGGAACAGGTCTTCAAGCTTCATGGCATGCCACACTCTATTGTTTCTGATCGAGACCCAACTTTCATAAGAAATTTTTGGCAAGAACTATTTAAGCTACAAGGAACACAATTGCATCTCATCTCAACTTATCATCCCCAGATGGATGGTCAAACAGAAGTTGTCAACAAGTGTTTGGAAACATATCTGAGGTGATTTGCCTCTGAAAAACAACACCAGTGGGCTCAATGGTTACCCCTCACCGAATGGTGGTACAACACTACATACCATACAAACACTCACATGACTCCTTTTGAAGTGGTATATGGACAGAAGCCACCTTCATTTCTCTTATACTTACCGGGTACCTCGAAGGTCTAGGCGGTTGACCAAACACTTACAGTCCGAGAGGATATCCTTTGTAGCCTTAAAGAGAACTTGGTCATAGCAAAGAATAGAATGAAGCAGCAAGCAGATCAAGGTCGCTCTGAACGTCAATTTGCAGAAGGGGATCAGGTGTTTTTGAGACTGCAACTATATAAGAAAACTTCCCTCAAGGTTGAGCATTGTCAGAATATAGCACCCAAATTTTATGGCCCTTACACAGTTCTCAAGCATGTGGGACAAGTCGCATATCAGTTAGCTCTTCCCAGTCAGTTGAAGCTACATCCTGTTTTTCATGTTTCATGCATGAAGAAGGTGATTGGAACCAGGTGCCAAATTCAAACCAACCTTCCAGAGTTAGTTGAAGAAGGATCCATTTGGCTCCAGCTAGAAGCAGTTTTGGACCAGTGTGAGCATCGCCTGCGTCAGAGAACCATCAAGGAAGTGCTAGTATAGTGGAAAGATATGACTCTAGCAGATGCCACTTGGGAACCAACTACCATTATGCAGCAATTTCCACATCTCAAGCCTTGAGGACAAGGCTATTTTTAAGGGGGTGGACATGTTAAGGTCCTAACGTGCACATAGGTAGATCAATGTATTCAGATGTAATAAAGGTCAATATTAATAAGGCCTTTCAATAAAATAGAATAAGGTGGATGTAAGAAGACCTAATAGAAGCTTCCGCTACTAGAAGGATCTTCCCCTAGATGTTTCTCTTAATAGACATATTTAGTATAAATAAGGGTTGAGGGTATGAAAACCCTAGCTTGAAGATTATTGTAACATAGCGCTGCTCGATTGGAGGTTACCCCCTCGAAGAGGCCTGTGAACATTTCTTTCTGAATCAAGGTGCTATTTCTATTTCTATTCTTATATCATTTATGTGTTATTGTGAAGATTATGCTGGATATTTTACTGTTATTCTGCCATTTCTAGCACTTTATTTCTGTTCTGCATATTTTATATATCTGGTATCTTGCAAGTGGTATCAGAGCACTTTCCTTGGCATAAATTGTGGGTATTTTTTTCAAGGTAGAGACGTATTCCAATGTCTTTAAGCCACATATATATGTTGTTACATGCATAAACCCACGATTGAGGGATTCATACACGCAGGAAATACAAGTGGTTCTTAAGCGCACATCTGTTGGCCACCCTTGTAACCCCTGTTGGTACCCCTTCGAGTGGTAGCGCATCAGACAAAACATGTGTATGGTTCAAACTATATTTCCTGAAGCCCTCTTTAGATAAACCTATCGGTCGTCGGACTGCTATAGTGTCACCGAGAACAACACTCAGGAAGATACTCTCTAGTACCTTGGTTGTCGGGTAGTACAGATTGTTATCCCTAATCTCTAGGGATAACTAGGAGATCATGTCTCGAGGCCCATAGGTCCTAGCCATGGAGTACTGAGAGCAAGATTGACCTGAGCATGGCCCTGGAGGGGACATCCTTCTTCTTCTTCACCAAACTTGTCCTATCAGTAGCAGTAGCTTCCATCACCATCGGCTTGGACTTGCATCAGAGAAGACTCTTTCTTCATGAGGTAATTGGTCCAAGTATCATGGTATGTGTCATGTTTGATCATTATAACCTTATTGTATATGCATCAGGTTCCTTACATTTCTGACAACTGCTTGGATCTTACACTAACCCACTTGACCATTATTTGGGGGATTAACGGGGTGACCTAGAAATCTTGTATTCATGGGTTTTGGTTAGCCACCAGGGGGGATTTGAAGAGCCATCGTCCGCTCCCACCATACTATCACTTTACATCTTATCTCCCACACATCCATCCGATTCTCCTGGTCCGAGCATTAGGATGACCTACTTGAGGGGTTACACTTCATCCTGTGGGAAGAAGGGGATAAAGGCCTAGGGGGTAAAAGCATTTGGTAAAAGATAAAAGACGTAGGAAACAAACCTAGATATGCTTCACCCAGGGATCCCCGAGAAGGAAATAAAAGGCCTCTCGATAAGAAATAAAAGGGACCTGAAGAAAAATAACAAAAAAAAACAAGACCTAACCAAGAGGATGGGAGGTCTCATCATGAGCCGACCCATTATGTTCATAGATATCTAGAAGTATGAGATTTCCATTATCTGGTCACCACGTTAGGGAAATGACCTTTGGTTGCATGACCAAGGGAAAGGCGGTCTCATCACGAGCTAGCCTTATCATTTCTGCGAAAATACCAGTGGCTAACAATGTCAGCTCTGGTCACCACGCCAAGGCAGTGTCCTCTGGTCAGACCTTGAAGTAAAAAGAAAGAAAAGAAATAAATAAAGAATAAAGGAAATAAAGGGGCTTGGAAAAAGTGCATCCATGACGGGTACAACTCACCTCCTACAAAGGAACCCACAGACAAAACCTACCCCTGGTCTTCACTATGACTGGACATCCCTAGACCATATCACTTCATGTACATGGCTTGAATGATCTTCTGTGAAAACTTTCCTTTTCTTGTGGATACCGGCCCAATAGGTTATTCTGTCTATTTCTTCAACTTTGTATAGTAGGTCAGTGTAATGCCTTTGAGCTATTAGACGATATGCTAGGGATTTTATGCATGTATTTGATAAATTTAATGATGAAACATGATTGACATTGCTATGATCCCGAGGACTGATGAGCCCATGGAGGGCGAAGTTTTTGATGTGCAGGACCATACCCAACGGAAAGGTACCAGTGGACTGGTACACATGGGGATATGATTAGCTCGGACCTCCATGGGGCTGAAGATCCCATCAGATGGTTGCTAGATGGCAGAGACAAGACAACGTTGTGATGAGCCTTTGCATGAGAAGAGAGAAGGACATTCTACCGAGGACACTTTGGCAGAGCCCGACCCAGGGGGAATTATCCATTAGAGATGGAACATTTTCCTTTGATGGACAGGACGTCACCCAGTAGAGCAGGATGTTATCGTGAGTGTGTGGCAGTGTGATGGAGTTATTTGGCACGTGTGGAAGCTTGGAGGAGCCCTAGAAGGGCCAACGTCTGGCTTCTGGATGCTTGATTTTCCCAAATAGGGCCAATGTCTCCCTCAGAAGGGCTTGACGTCCCTCTTTTTGCTCATATTATGACATTTTTCTAGCAGTTAATGTAAAAACAGTGTAAATTTTATAGTTAGCATTGTCGGTTGTTTTAATGAACTAAATTTTAATTCAAAGGTCATAGATTGGTATAAATAGAGGATGTTTCTCCTCATTTTAGATATAAAATAACTCACTCTCGTGTGAGAGATATCTTTGGTCTTGGAAGTGAGGCACAACTCTTATTGAAGGATTCTTCTTGGCATTTATGGTGTTTCTCTCATGGAAGGTTTACAACTAGGGTTTGATTATGCATTCTTCATGATATGTAAGTGAATTTCTCATGCAAAACTTCTTAAGTGAATGGTTGTAGGCTTAATTGCTTACATTTTCTATTGTATTGCTATTATATTGCTAAATCTTGAAACCCGAGGTAGAAAGCACACTAGTAGGTCATTGCTATATGTCCCCATGCTTGAGAAATTGTTTTAGCCATTGATGAAGGAAGATATAGCCTAGCCATTGCTACACTTATCTCCCTTTTTCTAAGTTAGCATTTAAGTATAGATTGAAGAGAGGAGACATCCTAGGCCTAGTTAAATCTACACCTAGGGTTTGAAAAGCCTTGCTCCTGCAACACTTTTCTCCCTTAGATCTGTGCTTTGAAGCTAGCCATTTTTCCAAGTGTGTTTAGAGAAAGAGGATGGAGCATGATGCCTTGCTTAAGAAACACCGGAATGAGCCTCCTTCCCTTAGGGTTTTGATTCTAGGGCCCTGCCATTGCAGCACCATAGAACCCTACCCTCCAGTCTTTAAATTTTAAATCCTCCTGAGATATTGCCCTTACTTTTGACTCCATATTACCCTAAGGCACTGGTATTCTTCCAATGTTGAGCTTATTGTGCAAAATCATCTTTCAAACTTTCAAATTTTGAAACCCTAACTAACCCTAACGCACTAACTAGGGCTGACGTCATACTTGATGCAACAACCCTTCTAACTCAGTAATAAATGATGACATCATGCCTTTATTGAGCTATTGTTGGTAGAAAATACTATTGGCTTGGTAATCTTATGATAGATATTGATAAATTGATGATTTTCATTGGCCAATTAGCAAAACGTTGACCTTCTTTGTCTATCATATTGATTATTAAACAAAATCATACTAACCCTAAATAAAGTTGACATCATCCCTAGGATATTGACGCAACAATCTATTGTATATGAGCAATTAATGATATTTAATGCATTATTTTAATTCAAGGATTGATCATTTTCATTAGATGCTATATCATTCTAGTGTTTATTGACAAGTAACATTATATTGCCATTGTCATTATTGCAAACATTGATTTCATCAATATTTACTGATGTATATGCTCACATACATTAAATTTTGATAGTCATGAAGTATTAACCATTATTGCATGTACTAGTTTCATTGTTATCTTGTTTCGCAAGCAGGTGCCTTTTCTATGGTTATTCTTTATTTGACTATCTTTTGGGCGGTAATCTGTGAAGGGGAAACTAGCCTTAATCCTTTGAGCCTTTTCCTTTCAAACCCCAGATTGTCGGGGATGTCTCCCTTGGGCTTAGCCACCCTAAATAGAAAGGACCTCCCCATTGTGGTGACATTGGGTGGGGTAGGTCCCTGTTACGCCATTTTGACCCTTATCCTCTAGCCTATGACCTAAACTACAAACTGAGCGATAACACGGCTAAGGGTACGGTCTATCCTCCTTAGTTAGTGCCCAGAGATATTGGGCCGAGTAGTACTGTTGGACCCCGCACATATATCAGAGAGCTATATCATAGGGAAAACCCTTGTCTGTAGAACCCTTGAATACCTAACCCTTGGGGAACATAAACATAAACATAAACAAATTAAACCAAGGAGTTCTATTTCCCTGCATCTGTGTTTGGTTTTCCAAGTAAATACACATTTCTTTCTGGTTAATAATTTGGGGATTTCAACACTACAACATTCTTCAGACCACAGTATAACCTCGCAGCTCTAAAAAAAAAAAAAAAAGTTTGGAATTTTTTTCACCATTGTTTGAGACCTATTCCATTAGATTCATCTCTTCTCCCTTATCACATTCATTCATATCATTTTTCTACAAAAATTTCTGACCCAATCCACCCTTTTTCAGTTCACCCATCCTCATGGCCCATGCCTGTAGCCAAGAACTAGCGTCTCGCTCAAACACCTTGCAATCTGGTTTCCTCGAGACCAAACAAGAAGTGCAACAACTCAGTGCTACTATTGCCTCCCGTGATGCATCCATCAATGCCACCATAAATGCCTCTGTAAATGCATCCGTAAATGGAGCTGTGCAGTCCGCAATGGCGGAAGTCAAACACAAACTAACCACCCAGCTTGAATCTGTCTTTGCATCACTCTGCACCAAACTCAAGATCCCTACCGATGACTCTTTTCCTGATGCACATACAAAGACTGAAGGTGAAACTTCTTCCCATTCCTTTCAGCCCCATCACTTTCAATAGGACATACGTCTTCCACGGGTGGATGTAACCAAATTTGATGGCTCGAACCCCACTGGTTGGGTCACCCAAATGGAACATTATTTCTCTCTCTACAAAATTACAGATGACTTGGCCAAACTCTAGTATGGTGTTCTCCATCTAGATCAATAACACTGGCAATGGTGGCAATGGAGAAAAACTTCCGGTCAAGGGTATATTTCTTGGACCTAATTTGTGACTGAGATTTATGAATGATTTGAGACTGACACCAACCATTTGGGTCATTTGACAAAATTGAAGCAATTAGGCATAGCAGAAGACTTCATAGCTGCATTTGAGCACCTGGCTTTTCGAACAGAGGGCATGACTGATGCTTTCTTTTGAGAGTGTTTTATCAGTGGCCTCAAGGAGGAGATTCGGGCCCATGTTCTCATGGATCGACCTATGACTTGGGTGGAGGCTACTAAAAAATATAAAGAAGCACAACAAATTGTTTCCTCTCAAAATCGTAAGCCTTCCTTTATTCCTCGCCCTAAATCAGTCAACCCCAATACCCCCTCTGCCCCATTAAAGATCCAAAAATTGACCAGGGCTGAAATGGTTGAACGCCAAATCAAAGGCCTCTATTATAATTGTGATGACAAATATTTCTCAGGCCAAAAATGTAAGGAACAAAATCTTTTTATGGCCATCTCTAAGGATATTCCGGAAGAGGATGTCGACACTCCCCTTGGGCCTGAGTCACCAGAAATCACTGACGTAAACCATCCCTCCGACCCTACTGAAGTGGAACCGATCATTTCCCTCAATGATCTCACCGACTTCTCTGCCCCCCAAACCCTCAATTTAATCAGTTACATCAAGCACCGAAAGGTCATAATTCTGGTTGATAGTGGCAGCACCCACAATTTTATTCATCGCCGCATTGCCCAAGAAACCCATTGCTACATCCATGCTATCAACAATTTCCAAATCATGATTGCCAATGGTGGTTTTATGAAATGTGGCGGGCGTTGTGAAAATGTGCATCTCCAAATCGGTGACTACCACCTAAAATCCCATATGTTTTCTATTGACATGGGCAGTTGCGACATTGCGTTGGGTGCAGACTGGATAAGGACTCTGGGTCCCATTCTCATGGATTTTTAGAACTTAACCATGCAATTCGACCAAGACGGCTGCAAACATAAATTCCAAGGCATCACTGCTGGTTCACTTGAGGTCATCAGTTCTCATCACATGGAAAAACTGCTCAAAAAAGGTCATTCTGGTGTCATTTCCCAACTCCATGCCAGACAAGCCATAGAGACACCCCCAGTGCCCCAAGACCTCCAAGCCCTCCTTTCTAAACATCAAACGATATTTTCCACTCCCCAAGGACTCCCTCCTTCCTATGGTGTTCATGATCACTCCATTCCCCTTGTCCTAGGAAGCC
>JZKD02S2166066.1:363056-376800 GCA_000966675.3 Picea glauca
AAGGAGGTTGCCCCCTCGAAGAGGCTTATTATCTGATATTATCTCTTTTTCAAGGCGTTGAGTACTTTTCTTGAGGTTTTTCTATGCTATATTGATGTTTGGTTCTTAACAAAACCAAAGTCAATTGATTCTTGGTATATTTACAAAGGATCCAAAATAAAATCTTACAATCCAAGAGAAACTCAAAATAATTATTTCCTTGATATATGATAAGCTCAAAGCAAAACAAAATTCATGAAAAGAGATGTAAGAACATTGTAAGCACATTGACCCTTTTAAAGACCAAGCCTTAGATATAATTCCAATATGATTTTAAGTTGTAATGCTTGATTCATGCTTCAAGTCATGAATCAATCATGAAAACGCAAGATAAAAATAAATAGGAACAATCAAAAAATCCTTTTTACAACCGAATAGTCACATTCAAATAACAATATTTATAGTATGAGGCATATGCAGCTACAAGAATTATAATTTGTCACTTGAAAAAGAAAAAATCATGTAGGGATGCCAACACAGTGCAACATAGCCTCCATACCTATGAGGCCTCTTCCTTTCCCTGAAAGTTCCTTTGGGAGAAGCTATCCTTTCTGCTTCCTACACTATCTCTTTAAGCCACCTAGGATTCCTTTTGGATGGAGGTTCTTCAAGAGTTATTTCTAACAATTCATTAGGTTCTAGGGGGTCATTAGTTGTCCCTTCACGAGGTTCCTTCCTCTTCTCATCTGACTCTTCATTTTCATAAGAGGGTGAAGCTGGTTGAACTTCTTCTGATTCCTACTGAAGCTCTCTAGATTTCTTAAATGCATCTTCCTCATGGAAATTCATATCTATTCTTTGCTTCTTCTGCACTTTATGCTTTGTGTTCCATGTCCCTTCTATGCACCATTACTCTTTTGTGCATTTCAACTACTACACTCTGCCTCCTTCTACACACAGAATAACTCTCAACAACATCATTCATCTCTTCTTTGTTATTCATTCTTATAGTCTCTATGCACCTTGTGCATGCTATCTGTGTAATGCTTTTGCATGCTCTCCCCATGTCGAGTGTTTTGAATGATCATCATTACAACTTTTCATCTTCTCTGGTGGTTAAACCCATGCGTCCATCATCACTTGGTGTTATGCTGAGATTCCTTGGCCTCTCCAGCAGTTGAGACTCTTTGTCTTCTCTGTTAGAGTCAAGCTCATTCCCTTTGTTGTAGTTCTAGGCTCCAACGGTCTTACATCTGTCAATATCCTCTATGAGTAGACTTCATGCATCTAGAATATGCCTCGAGACTCTTCATATTCCTTGGTGATCACCCTGAAGTCTCTTCGAGTCCTCTGGCAGAAACCATCAGTCGTTTCTAGAAGCTACACTGTGAACCTCCAAGAAAATGCATTTCATCATTTCGAAATTCATTGTGGTGAAGTGTTTCGACACTCCAACTTATGGTATCCGAAAGCTACACGAAAAGTTGTTTTTTGCATTTTCGCATTTCTGCATTTCCACATTCCTTATGGTGAAGTGTTTCGACACTCCAACTCCCGGTATCCGAAACCTACACCAAAAGGTGTTTTCACATTTCTTCATTTCGGCATTTTGGCATAACTTGTGATGAGATATATTTATGCTCCATGTCATGATCTCTGAAATGGAGCTTGGTTTCACTAGATCCTTCCTCCATCTTCCGTAGATGTGACCATTGGCTGTGACCACAACCTTATTTGAAACTGCATTTCACAATTTCACATTTCGCGAATTTGTTGCGAGTCACTCTGACTCTTCCAACTCCCGATCATGAAATGGAGATTAGATTCATGCTAGATCCTCCCTTGCGCCTTCGTTGATGTGACCATAAGTTATGACTAGGGGCCAATTCTGAACATGCATTTCACATTTTGCATTTCGACATTTCGACATTTCACATATCGCAAATTCCTGTTGCGAGTTGCTTCCTTGACTCCTCCAACTCCCGGTATCTGAAACTTTGAAATGGAGTCAGATCAACGTATTTCGACATTTTTCATTTCAGCGTTTCGACATTCTTGTCATGGGTGTCGTTGACACCTCCAACTCCCGATATTCGAAACTTCGAAATTGAGTCTTTGTTGATGTGCCTTTTTCAGGATTTCGACGTTTCGCATTTCACAAATTCGGGTTTCCTGAGATGAAGAGTCTCGACTCTTGACTCCTCCAAATCCCGGTATCTGAAACCTTTGATTTCCCGGTCTAAGAAACTTCGAAATGGATTCTTTGTTGATGTGCCTGTTTTGGGATTTCGGTGTTTCGCATTTCGCAACTTCGAGACTCCTATGATGAAGAGTCTCGATTCTTGACTCCTCGAACTCCCGGTATCTGAAACTATAAAATGGAGTTTACACTTCTGATCTTTCCATGCCATCATCGCTGTTGATCTTCCTTTCCTTCCTATTTTCCATCAAATGAACAAGCACACTCTTGCACTCTGTGTGCACCTCTGCACTATCTCTTCTGGTCTTCACGAGATTCCTCTGTTGCATCTCCCCAAAATACTTTTGGTGCTCGCCTAGCACATTATACCTGTACTCAAGCCATCATCGTTGTTGTACTTTCCATCAATGACAAGCATATGCTGCCTATAAAACATGCCAAAAATCTCCCCCTTTGGCATTCATGGCAACAAAGGCACCCAGACCTGTTCTTTTCTCCCCCTTTGACATCAATGTCAAAGAAAACACGCTCCATATGAGCTGCTGCAGTATTTTTTGGAGGTATCAGATATTCAATCAATACAAACTCCCCCTAACAGGATGGACTCTCTTAGGTGTGAGACAGGATGACACCTAGCTTCTGTTGGAGATATTCAAATGGTGTCTTGGCTAGGGGTTTAATAAAGATGTCTGCAATTTGTTCTGTGGTTGGAATGTAATGGACTTGAACAATATGATTGGTGACCTTCTCTCTCAGAAAATGGTATTTTGTGGGAATATTCTTGGTCTTGGAGTGGAATACATGATTCTTGGACACACTGATGGAACTAGTGTTATCACAATGAATTGGGATTGGTGCAGCGTATTTTACCTCCAAGTCTGCAAGTGTCTGAATCATCCATAACACCTGAGTGCAACAGGTAGCAACAACAATGTACTCTGCCTCTGTAGTTGATAAATAAATGGAACCTTTCTTTTTACTCAACCATGCTACTAGAGAATCTCCTAAGAAGAACACACCTCCACTTGTTCTTTTCCTTTCATCCATGCAGTTAACCCAATTAACATCTGAGTAGATTGATAATTGAAAATTCTAATTCTTAGGATACCATAGGCCATAGTTCATTGTTTCTTTCAAATATCTAAATATCCTTTTGATAGCTAGAAAATATCTCTGTTTAGGTGCAGACTGATATCTTCCTACCATTCCAATAGCATGCATTATGTCTGGATGAGATGCTGTGATGTACAACAGACTGCCTATCATTGACCTATATGAACTTTGATCAACATAAGGTGAGTCATCATACTTTCTTAATTTGCATCTAGTAACCATAGGTGTACCCACAGGTTTAGAATCTTCCATTTGAAACCTTTTCAACATTTCTCTTAGATATTTTTCATTAGAAATGAACATCCCTTCAGACCTCTGAGTAATTTGCAGACCAAG
Source organism: Picea glauca (assembly GCA_000966675.3). Classification (NCBI taxonomy): domain Eukaryota; kingdom Viridiplantae; phylum Streptophyta; class Pinopsida; order Pinales; family Pinaceae; genus Picea; species Picea glauca. The sequence continues at coordinate 366,685 of JZKD02S2166066.1, forward strand.
AAAAAATGACAGTTCACCTATCATAGACATTTCAAACTCAGACTCCATGGCAGAAGTAAACCATTGTACCAATGAATCCTTATTACATCTGAAGATGATGTCATATACATAGACCAACACGATGAACAAATAATTATCCTCTATTTTGATATATAGATTGTTGTCAACTGTATGTCTCTTGAACCCTTTGTCTTTGAGATACGTATCCAGTCTGTGATACCAGGAACGAGGGGCTTGTTTTAACCCATATAAATATTTCTTCATCTTGCATACTAAGTCAGGGTTATTAGATAGTTCAAAACCTTTTGGTTCAGTCCTTCTATTTGAGCATATCCTTTACAGACCAATCTTGCTTTTTTCCTAACAACTTGTCCCTTCTCATTCAACTTATTCTTAAAGATCCATTTGGAACCAATGATATTTTTACCTTCAGGTCTATGAACCATCTCCCACATATTGTTTTTCTCAATCTAATCAAGTTCATCATTCATTGCTTTAACCCAATGGTAATATTTGCTAGCTTCATTAAAATTCTTGGTTTGCAGCTTGGATATGAAAGCTATATGTGATTGTTTGGTGTTTTTGATTATCTTTCTTCTGGTTTGTACACCTTTGTCTTTTTCACCAATTATCTGACTTGCAGGATGATTCTTTTGAGTGATTCTGGAGGAGGAATTTGATGTTGTTTACTGATTTGAGTTTGTCTGAGTATTTGTGTCTTCATCTGATTCAGATTCTTTATTTTTTGATTCTTGGACCTGTTCATCTTCAACTTTAGTTGTGTCTTCTGTAGAAGACTCATTATTGTACACCTCTCTTGTTGGGATTCCTTCATCAACTTTTATGTCAATACAGTCAACCATTTTATGCAGCCTCTTATTATAGCATATGTATCCTTTACTATTTGTAGCATACCCTAAGAAGATACCTTCATCAGCCCTGTCATCATATTTTCCAAGGATATCATCATTATTCTTTATGTGACATTTACTCCGAAAGACTTTGAAGTGTTTGATTGAAGCAGGTCTCCCATACCACAGTTCATAAGGTGTCTTGTCACTTTGTGGTGTGACGTGGGCTTTGTTAAGAACATGGACTACTGTGTGTATTGATTCTACCCAGTAGGTTTGACCAATGTTCTTCTCATTCATCATTGACATGGCCATTTGTTGCACTGTTCTATTTTTCCTCTCAACTACTCCATTTTGTTGTGGAGTTCTTGGGATTGTGTATTCTCTCTTGATCCCATGCTTATCACATAATTCCTTGAAATCACTTGACATAAATTCTCCTCCTCTATCTGATCTTACTGCCTTTAACCTCTTACCTGTTTGATTCTCAGTCAAAGCCTTAAATTTCTTAAACTTCTCAAATGCTTCATCTTTTTCCTTGAAAAAGGGAACCCAAGTAATTCTAGAGTAATCATCAATAATCAACATGAAGTAGTTTTCTTTCCCTATGCCTTCCTGTATTGATGGTCCACATAAGTCCATATGAACTAGTTGGAGTGGTTTCTCTGTTGAAGTAGAGATCTTGGACTAAAATGTGTCCTGGTTAGCTTTCCTACTTGGCAGGGTTTACACATAGAATCTTTAGGATTTGATATTCTCAGAAGATCTTTTACTGCCTCAATAATTTTGAGCTTGATTAAGTGGTCAAAGTTTATATGTCCAAGTCTCCTATGCTATAACCAACTTTCATGATGTTTTCTTAGATGAAACTCTTCTCTATCTTCTTTCAACACATATACATTATTTTCTGTCCTTATGCCTTTGGCCACCACTTGTCCTGAGTTTACAGACTTTATCTTGCAGACCTTGGACGTGAACACCACTTCACATCCTCTGTCACACATTTGACTTACACTGAGTAGATTATGTTTCATCCCATCTACAAGCAGAAAATCTTGGGCTTTTCCTTTTCCATTACTTAAAATCACCATCCCTTTACCCTTTATTTTACCTGGAGCATCATTTCCAAAGGTTACGTTTCCAGATTTGCTTTCACTTAGAGATATAAACTTAGTTTTGTCTCCCGTCATATGTTTGGAGCATCCATTGTCTATATACCAAGGGTTCATTTGTCTTTGAATTGACAACACTAATACAGACTTGTCACTTTCTTTCTTCTTCAAAACCTTGACATTTTTAGCAGGGGAATTCAAATCAGGTTCATAGTTCCTTAAGCGAAAGTCAACAGATTTATGTCCATAGTTATGACAGATGTAACATTCTGGTTCGTCAAATAAAGGATCATAATGATTGTTATGCTTAACCTGTTTCCTTTTCCCATCCATCAAGTGATTTGCAGTCTGTGGTGGTTTGTTACTTGTTTGTCTCATTCTTTGTTATGGAAGATATCTATACCTTGAATGTCTTGATTGATCATAATTTAATTTTAAAGAATAGTTTACAGCTTTATGACCAAAGTTAGAACAAAAAAAATAATATCCATAGAAAAAACATTGGTACCTGGAAAATGGTTGTCTTCTTTGAGAAGGTTGATTTCTTCTATGTTGATGATTTCTTTGAACAGAGAGTACATTATTTCTCTGATCCATAGTTTCGGTTCTGGTACCTCTTTCATTACTCCACCTGGGTAGATGATTATCTTCTTTTGTTTTTGTAGGTTTTTTGTTGTCATAGATGGTAAATTTGACAAACTTGATGGGTTCTTTGTTGCCTGGTTGATCACTAGTTGATTCCTCTTCATAACCCAGACCTATTTTTAGCTTTGGGTTTCTTTGTTGATTCAGAATGGTGGCCAATTCTTCTGATGCTTTGATACTTGACAGATTTTGATGATACAAGGCTTGAAACTTCTCCAACTCTTTCTTGGTTTTCACTACTTTTTCCACAGCTTCACATCTTGCCTTCTTTTCTGATAAATGTTGTTTTAGAATTTCTTCGATTTTCTTTGCCTCTTCTAATTCCACTTTTAGTAGGGAAAAGTCTTCATCAGGCTATTTACTATCTTTCTCGAACTGTATCAACAATTGTTTTTTCTTTCTATTCTTAATTCCGAGTCTGTCAATTTCTTCCAAAGAACTGATTAATTCATCTTCCATATCCACCACAACTTCTTCATCATCCATTTCACCTCTGGTATGTTCATCATCAAAATCTCCCATAGCCATAATCATAAAATCATTTAGTTTATCTTCAATAGAGGAGTCATTGTCTTCATCATCTGAAGGATCATCATCATTGTTTACACAAAGACTTTTCTTCTTAAAATTATTCTCTTTAAAGAAATTTTTGTGTTTGTGCTTCTCCTCCTCATCACATGTCTGATCCTTTCTTTTGTGAGAAAATTTATTTGCAAAATGACCTATCTTACCACAGTTGAAACATTTGAAAGACAGTTTATCTTTGTATTTGCTTGATCCCTTCTTCAGTCTCTTCACAAATTTTTCTTCAATTTCATCAGGCTCAGAATCCTCATTCTTGTCTGCCTTAAATGATGCTTCTCTGGAGGTGGGTTTATCTTTAACTATTCTCATTTCATATGTAGTCAATGTTCCTAGAAGTTTATCAAACTCCAAGGTTTTTATATCATTAAGTTCTTTTATAGAAGAGATCTTCGGGTTGAACTTATCTGGAAGAGATCTCAAAATTTTCTGAACAAAAGAAGGTTCCTCAATTTTTTGACCAAGTGCTTTCATTGCATTTACTAGTTCTTCAACTCTCAGAAAGTAGTTTCCAATAGTTTCATCTTCTTTCATATTCAACTATTCAAACTATACTCTATAGGTTTGAAGCTTGGCGTCCTTTACCTTCTCATTACCTTCATAACTGCTAATGATTTGGTCCCACATTTCATTGGAAGTTCCTAGGTGCATAACTTTTATGAATTTTTCTTCTGCAAGCCCACTCAAGATAGTATTCATAGCCTTATCATTGAAGATAAATTCTAGCTTTTCATCCTTATTAGCTAGTACAACTGGCTTTACATAACTAGTATCTACCACATCCCAGACATCTGCACCTAAAGCCATTATGTAGGTTCTCATTCTAACTTTTCAGAAGGCAAAGTTTGTTTCATTGAATAGAGGGGCCTTGTTGGTTGAATTTCCTTCATGGCTTGACATGTTTAAGCTCTAGGATCTACCCTTAGATAAAAGGGGCCGACTGTGATACCAATTGTTGAACAACTGAGAGGGGGGAGGGGGGTGTGAATCAGTTGTTACTGTGCTTAAAAAATTATGCTCATTTTAAATTTATTACAGAACTCTCAATGATGATCACAATAATGCATGGAATTAAGCAATAGAACATTCAACATCATTCACACATATGAGATACACAAAGACATATATTTCTTGAGGAAACCCATAAAGGGTAAAAGCCTCTTCTTCTTGGTATGATAAGTAATATTTACATTGTGTACATTATCATACATATGAGCTCCAACTCATTGTGAAGCTACATACTCTGTTTTGCAAGCTGCAACTTGCTGAGAGCACCAAATCTTTGTTTTCTCTAACACCAACTAGAAGGAAGCACCAACTCCTTGTGTTTCTCTAGCACCCACTAGAAGGAAGAACCAACTCCTTGGTTTCTATATCACCCACTAGAAGGAAGCAACGGCTCCCTAAGTGTTACAACACCAACTGGATGGAAGCATCAACTTCCAGTCACACAGGCACCAACCTGTAAAACAGAGAACAACAGTTCTCCCTTGCACCACCCTGCCACCCTGGTTTCTCTGGATGCAACCAGATGGAATCTACAACTCCCTGTGTTCAAGCACCCACTTGAACGTCTGAGGACAACAATCCTCTCTAGCACCTCCCAACCACCCTGAAATATAAATATTTTCTACTGAAACTTATTACAGTGATTCAATACTTTTCATTGCCTTACCAGGCTTATCATTGTTCTGCTATGCTACTTTGCTCTCCTGTATCAGTGTCTCTCTGCCTGCATCTTCTTGCTCTTTTTGATCTTATGCTTTTCTCTACAAGTGCACCTTAGCCTTCTTTTACTGTCTCAGCTAACCATGTTTGTTCTTTGCTTCTACTGCACTTTATTCTCTGCGTGCCATGTCCCTTCTATGCACCATTACTCTTCTGTGCATTTCAACTGCTACACTCTACCTCCTTCTACACACAGAATAACTATTAACAACAACATTCATCTCTTCTTTGTTCTTCATTATTATAGTCTCTGTGCACCTTGTGCATGCTATCTACGCAATGATTTTTCATTCTCTCCCCATGTTGAGTGCTCTGCCTGATCATCATTACAACTCTTCATCTTCTCTAGTGGTTAAACCCATGCATCCATCATCACTGGGTCTTATGACAAGATTCCTTAGCCTCTCCAGCTATTGAGACTCTTTGTCTTCTCTATCATAGTCGAGCTCATTCCCTCTATTCCAGTTCTAGGCTCCAACGACCTTACATCTGTCAATAGCCTCTATGAGCAGTCTTCATGCATCTGGAAGATGCCTTGAGACTCTTCATCTTCTCTAGTGATCACCCTTAAGTCTCTCCGAGTCTTCTGGCATAAACCATCAGTCATTTCTAGAAGTTACACTGTGAACCTCCAAGAAAACGCATTTTGACATTTCGGAATTCCTTGTGGTGAAGTGTTTTGACACTCCAACTCACAGTATCTGAAACCTACAGCAAAAGGTGTTTTTTGCATTTTTTCATTTCCACATTTCTACACTCCTTGTGGTGAAGTGTTTCGACACTCCAACTCCCGGTATGCGAAACCTACACCAAAAAGTGTTTTTCGCATTTCGGCATTTCGACATTCCTTGTGATGAGATATATTGATACTCCATGTCGTGATCTCCAAAATGGAGTTGGGTTGCACTAGATCCTTCCTCCATCTTCCATAGATGTGACCACTGGCTGTGACCACAACCTTATTCAAAACTTCATTTCACAATTTCGCATTTTGCGAATTTGTTGTGAGTCACTCTGACTCTTCCAAATCCTGATCATGAAATGGAAATTATCTTTGTGCTAGCTCCTCCCTTGAGCCTTCAACAATGTGACCATAGGTTATGACCAAGGGCCGATTCTGAACACGCATTTTTCATTTCGTGTTTTGGCATTTCAACATTTTGCATGTTGCGAATTCCTGTTGTGAGTTTCTTCCTTGACTCCTCTAAATCCCGGTATTCGAAACTCGGAAATGGAGTCAGATCGATGTATTTCAGTGTTTTGACATTCTTGTCATGAGTGTCCTTGACACCTCCAACTCACGGTATTCAAAACTCTGAAATGGAGTCTTTGTTGATGTGCCTTTTTCGAGATTTCGACGTTTTGCATTTCGCAACTTCGGGACTCCTGAGATGAAGAGGCTCGACTCTTGACTCCTCCAACTCCTGGTATCCAAAACCTTTGATTTCCCAGTTTTCGAAACTCTGAAATGGAGTCGTTGTTGATGTGTCTGTTTCGGGATTTCGGCGTTTCGCATTTCACAACTTCAGGACTCCTATGATGAAGAGTCTCGACTCTTGACTCCTCCAACTCCCGGTATCCAAAAATCTGAACTAGAGTTTACACTTATGATCTTTCCATGCCATCATCGCTGCCGATCTTCCTTGCCTGTCTATTTTCCATCGAATGAACAAGCACACTCTTGCACTCTGCGTGAACCTCTGCACTATCTCTTCTGGTCTTCACGAGCTTTCTCTACTGCATCTCCCCAAAATACTTCTGTTGCCCGCCTAGCACATTATACCTGTACTCAAGCCATCATCGCTACTGTACTTTCCATCAATGACAAGCATACGCTACCTATAAAACATGCCAACAATCTCCCCCTTTGGCATTGATGGAAACAAAGGCACCTGACCTGTTATTTTCTACCCCTTTGACATCAATGTCAAATAAAACACGCTCCCCCTGAGCTGTTGCGGTATTTTTCGGAGGTATCAGATATTCAATCAATACAAACTCCCCCTAACAGGATGGAATCTCTTAGGTGTGAGACGGGATGACTCCCAACTTCTGTTGAAGATATTCAAATGGTGTCTTGGATAGAGGTTTAGTAAAGATGTCTGCAATTTGTTCTGTGGTTGGAATGTAATGGACCTGAACAATCTGATTCGTGACCTTCTCTCTTAGAAAATGGTATTTTATGGAAATATGCTTGGTCTTGGAGTGGAATACAGGATTCTTATACACACTAATGGCACTAGTGTTATCACAATGAATTGGGATCGGTGCAACACATTTTACCTCCAAGTTTGCAAGTGTCTGAATCATCCATAATACTTGAGTGCAATAGGTAGCAACATCAATGTACTCTGCCTCTGTAGTTGATAAAGAAATGGAACCTTTCTTTTTACTCAACCATGCTACTAGAGAATCTCCTAAGATGAACGCACCTCCACTTGTGCTTTTCCTTTCATCCATATAGTTAGCCCAATCAACATTTGAGTAGACTGATAATTGAAAATTCTTATTCTTAGGATACCATAGGCCATAGTTCATTGTTTCTTTCAAATATCTAAATATCCTTTTGACAGCTAGAAAATGACTTTGTTTAGGTGTAGACTGATATATTCCTACCATTCCAATAGCATGCATTATGTCTGTATGAGATGTTTTGATGTACAACAGACTACCTATCATTGACCTATATGAACTTTGATCAACATCAGGTGAGTCATCATCCTTGCTTAATTTTCATCCAGTAACCATAGGTGTGCCCACAGGTTTAGAATTTTTAATTTGAAACCTTTTCAACATTTCTATTAGATATTTTTCTTTATAAATGAACATCCCTTCAGACCTCTAAGTAATTTGCAGACCAAGAAAAAATGACAGTTCACCTATCATAGACATTTCAAACTCAGACTCCATAGTAGAAGCAAACCATTGTACAAATTAATCCTTATTACATCCGAAGATGATGTCATTTACATAGACCAACACGATGAGAAAATAATTATCATCTGTTTTGATATATAGTTTGTTGACAACTGTACCTCTCTTGAACCCTTTGTCTTTGAGATACGTATCCAGTCTGTGATACCAGGCATGAGGGGCTTGTTTTAACACATATAAATATTTCTTTAGCTTGCATACTAAGTCAGGGTTATCAAATAGTTCGAAACCTTCTGGTTCAGTCCTTCTATTTGAGCATAGCCTTTACAGACCAATCTTGCTTTGTTCCTGACAACTTGTCCCTGCTCATTCAACTTATTCTTAAAGATCCATTTGGAACCAATGATATTTTTTCCTTCAGGTCTATGAACCATCTCCCACGTATTGTTTTTCTCAATCTTATCAAGTTCATCATTCATTGCTTTAACCCAATGGTCATCTTTGCTAGATTCATTAAACTTCTTGGGTTCCAGTATGGATATGAAAGCTATATGTGATTGTTCGGTGTTTTTGATTATCTTTCTCTTGGTTTGTACACCTTTGTCTTTTTCACCAATTATCTGACTTGCAGGATGATTATTTTGAGTTATTTTGGAGGAGGAATTTGAAGTTGTCTGTTGATTTAATTATGTCTGAGTATCTGTGTCTTCATCTGATTCAGCGTCTTCGTTTTTTGATTCTCAGACCTATTCATATTCATCTTTAGCCGTGTCTTATGTAGAAGACTCATTATTGTACACCTCTATTGCTAGGATTCCTTCATCAACTTTTATGTCAATACAATCAACCATTTTATGCAGTCTCTTATTATAACATCTGTATCCTTTACTGTTTTTAGCATACCCTAAAAAGATACCTTCATCAACCCTGTCATCATATTTGCCAAGGTTCTCATCAGTATTCTTTATGTAACATTTACTCCCAAATACTTTGAAGTGTTTGATTGAAGAAGATCTATCATACCACAGTTCATAAGGTGTCTTGTCACTTTGTGGTCTGAGGTGGGATTTGTTAAGAATATGGACTATTGTGTGTATTGCTTCTACCCAATAGGTTTGACCAATGTTCTTCTCATTCATCATTGACTTGGCCATTTGCTGCACTATTCTATTTTGCCTCTCAACTACTCCATTTTGTTGTGGAGTTCTTTGGATTGCGTATTCTCTCTTGATCCCATGCTTATCACATAATTCCTTGAAATCACTTGACATACATTCTCCTCCTCTGTCTGATATTATTGCCTTTAACCTCTTGCCTATTTGATTCTCATTCAAAGCCTTAAATTTATTAAACTCCTCAAATTCTTCAGCGTTTTCCTTGAGAAAGGAAACCCAAGTAATTCTGGAGTAATCATCAATAATCAACATGAAGTAGTTTTCTTTCCCCGTGCCTTCCCATATTGATGGTTCACATAAATCCATATGAACTAGTTGGAGTGGTTTCTCTATTGAAGTAGAGCTCTTGGACTTAAGCTGTGTCCTGGTTAGCTTTCCTACTTGACAGAGTTTACACATAGAATCTTGGGGCTTTGATATTCTCAGAAGATCTTTAACTGCCTCAATATTTTTGAGCTTGATTAAGTGGTCAAAGTTTAGATGTCCAAGTCTCCTATGCCATAACCATATTTCATCATGTTTTCTTAGATGACACTCTTCTCTATCTTCTTTCAACACATATATATTATTTTCTGTCGTTATGCCTTTGGCCACCACTTGTCCTGAGTTTACAAACTTTATCTTGCAGTCCTTGGACGTGAAAATTACTTCACATCCTTTGTCACACATTTGACTTACACTGAGAAGATTATGTTTCAGCCCATCTACAAGCAGACCATCTTGGGCTTTTCCTTTTCCATTACTTAAACTCACCATCCCTTTACCCTTTATTTTACCTGGAGCATCATTTCCAAAGGTTACGTTTCCTGATTTTCTTTCACTTAGAGATAAAAACTTACCTTTGTCTCCCATAATATGTTTGGAGCATCCACTATCTATATACCAAGGGTTCGTTTGTCTTTGAGATGACAACACTAATCCACACTTGTCACTTTATTTCTTCTTCCAAACCTTGACATTTTCAGCAGGGGAATTCAAATCTGGTTCATAGTTCCTTAAGAGATATTCAACATATTTATGTCCATAGTTATGATAGATGTTGTTGGATCATGTTGTCATTGATGCCAATGGTTTGTCATTGATGCCAATGGTTTGATTACTTGGGAGATTGTTGGATCATATGTCATTGATGTAAATGGTTTGGTTTGA
>JZKD02S2166066.1:384295-396824 GCA_000966675.3 Picea glauca
GTAATGAATAAATGTTAAATGCTAATTGATGAGTTTTTGTGCAAGAGGGCAGTTTTGGGAAAAAGAGCCCCACACTCATTCACCCCCCCTCTAAGTGTGGTAGGTGTGTCCAACATATGTAACATTCTGGTTCGTTGAATAAAGGATCATAACGATTGTTATGATTAACCTGTGTCCTTTTAACATCCGTCAAGTGATTTGCATTATGTGGTGGTTTGTTACTTGGTTGTCTCATTCTTTGTTGTGGCTAGCTTTGTGCTACCTCCTCCCTTGAGCCTTCATTGATGTGACCATAGGTTATGACCAAGGGCCAATTCTGAACATGCATTTCACATTTTCCTGTTGCGAGTTGCTTCCTTGAATCCTCCAACTCCCGTTATCCGAAACTTCGAAATGGAGTCAGATCAACATATTTCGGTGTTTCGCATTTCTCCATTTTGACATTCTTGTCATGAGTGTCCTTGACACCTCCAACTCCTGGTATCTGAAACTCTGAAATGGAGTCTTTGTTGATGTGCCTGTTTTGGGATTTCAACATTTCACAATTCACAACTTTGGGACTTCTAAGATGAAGAGTCTCAAATATTGACTCCTCCAACTCTTGGTATCCGAAACCTTTGATTTCCTGGTCTGCGAAAATCCAAAATAGAGTCTTTGTTGATGTGCCTATTTCAGGATTTCGGCGTTTCATATTTCGCAACTTCGGGAATGCTGTGATGAAGAGTCTCGACTCTTGACTCTTGACTCCTCCAACTACCGGTATCCAAAACTCCGAAATGGAGTTTACGCTTCTGATCTTTCCATGCCATCATCATTGTTGTTCTTCCTTCCCTGCCTATTTTCCATCAAATGAACAAGCACACTCTTGCACTCTATGTGCACCTCTGCACTATCTCTTCTGGTCTTGATGAGCTTTCTCTGTTGTGTCTCCCCAAAATACTTCTGGTGCCCTATTGGCACCTTATACCTGTACTCAAGCCATCATCTCTACTGTAATTTCCATCAATGAAAAGCATACGCTGCCTGTAACACATGCCAACAGAGGGGGGAGTAAGTTTGGCAATGGCTTGAGTTCTCTCGGGATCGACGATAATCCCGTCACTGGATACTATGAACCCGAGAAGTTTTCCTTGTTCCAATGAAAAGATTGAATTCTTAGGGTTGAGAGATATGTCGTACTTGCGACATCATTCTAGGATAGACCTAAGGTGAGACAAGTAATCTTTCTTGTTTTTGGACAAAACAGTAACGTCGTCAAGATAGACCACTACAGATTGATTTATGAGACCACGAAAAGAAATATCCATTTCTCTCTGGAAAGTGGCCCCGACATTGATAAGCCCAAAAGGCATCTTCTTGTAGGCATAAGTTCCCCATAGGGTATGAAAAGTGGTTTTTAACTGGTATGGTGGAGACATGAGGACCTGGTTGTATCCCGAAAAACCATCTGGTAGTGATAGTCTTTTAGAACCAGATACTTGCTGAAGAATTTGTTCCATTGGAGGAACATGATAATTGTCTTTGTCAAATGCTTGGTTCAAGTTACGAAAATCGACACAGAGTCAAATTTCACCACTTTTCTTCCTTACATGAACTAGATTAGACACCCATTGTGTGTGTCTCACTAGGAAGATTATATTCGCATTCAATAATTTATTTAGTTATTTCTTGACAGTTGTTTCCAACTTAGGGTGCATATTTCTTAGCTTTTGTTGAAAAGGTTGAGTCTGGGTTTCATGGGGATGATATGTTGTATTATATTAGGGTCAATTTTTTTTAATCATCATATGTCCAGGAAAAGACATCCTTGAATTATTTAAACAGTTTTATAAAAGTGGACTGTTCTTGCTGTGAGCATCCCATTCCCAAATTGATATTTTGTGTATTATCTTTAGTCCGTAGATTTATTGTTTCATGAGTCAAGGAAGAACTGTTCATTTTACAATTTACCGACCCTTTGAATTTATCATGCAAATCATAAAACTTCTCTAGTCTTACCATGGATTTAGGAATAGAGTTTACCAAATACGATGTCGATTTGGGAGATCTAGGCTCTAAAATTACCATGAAATTGTGGAGATTTTCATTGTGAGTTCCTTCATTGATAATTGCACCTTGGAAAGTGTCCTCCATATGCAAAAAGCTGATGATTTGCCGATCATCATTGAACACTCTCCAATTAGTGATTTTTTTTGGGATCGATGGTCTGAATAATAACTCAATCGAAAATGTATTCGAAGAAAGACCTTCTACAAGAAAAATTTTAAAAGCGACGTTAGCCAATAAGTCAGCCTCAAAATTACTTAATCTAGGAATGGAATTGATGTTAAATGCTGAAAATTTTTGCATTAGATTCCATACCTCAATTTGGTAACTTTTCAAGTGTGGTGATAGGCAATGTATGAAATTTCTTACCTGCCTGACCACAATTTTTGAATCACCGAATACCATTAAGTTCCTTACGTCCATATCTATAGCTTTCCTAAGTCCTTGCAAAAGTGCCTCATATTCAGTGGTGTTGTTAGTGCATTCAAACTCTAATTGACAGTCAATGAAAGTTTTATTACCTGTTGGGTCAATGAGTACACATCTTGCACCAACTCCTTCTTTGGATTTGGATCCATCGAAGTAAAGTGACCATATCTGAGCTTCGTCAGTAGTGTTAGGCACATTCAACAAAGATGCTGACTGAGTACATGTCATGAGCTCTAATTGTTGTTCTGGATCAGTGATGGGTGAAGTTTCAGCCACGAAGTTACCAAAGAAGGTGTTCATTCCCTGCATTTCAAGTGAATTAGTGGAAGCAATAAATGGTTCATTTGCATCATTCAAATCCTTCACGGTGTGCTTGAGATAACATTAATGGTTAATCCTAATTTTGTTTGGCTATCCATTTTCTGGCATCCATAAATGCAACCAATCTGTTGCAAAGTAACCATGTAGTTGCTCAGACCAATCCCTGCTCAAAAATAAACCACAAACTTCAGGGATGTCAACAAGAACGATTTCAATAATCTGGTGAACCTTAGGATTAGAAGATAACCTAACGAGGACATTCTTTAGTTCACAAATTACCTTAACATTCATTCGATCGAGCTGAATGATTTTAAGAGTAGAAGGTTGAAATTTTGTGTTAATGTTTTGGAAAATGGATAAAGGCATCACATTCGATGATGTGTTGGAATCTACCATGCAATTATGTACATTTATATTAAAAATTTCAAAAGTTAATAAGAAAGGGGGGACATTTTTATGGGTATTAATAGAAGAATTCTGTTGATTTTTAGTCGTTGTCCCTAAAACTACTTTATCTACATTTGATACAGTTTTTTCAATGAGATCCCTTTTATCTGGGGGTTTAGGTGTCGTTTTAGTAGGGATCTTTTGAGCTTCTTTAGAACTAATTTTTGCAGCTTTCTTGTTGTTCATATTGTTGTTTTTACTATTTCCTTCTATGTTTTGGAGCATTTTATACAGAAGAAGAGGGAATTTCAAAAGTTCATAAACATAAATATTATCCCTGAGTTTTTTTAGGTCTTCAATCAAATCATATTCTAAAAATAGGGTTGCTAAATTTTGTTTTGTTTCATATTGTTTCAATTGTTTCGAGAGCACATTATTACTCATTTCGGAAGAGGGTTTACTCTATGTTTTGCTTCTGGTGTTGTAAGGATGGACAGTTTCAAAATTTTCTTGAAAAATACTGTTAGAGAAATACCTAAAGATATTGGGAGATGACTCCTCTTCTTCAAGTATTTCTTCTTCAACCATGTCTTCCAAAATTTCTGGAGGAACCAAGTTATCATGTGCTTCAAGGATAGTTTGCAGAGCGCATTGTAAGCTTTCAAAATTTAGACCTTCAGGGGTCATATTTGGCCGGTTGGGGGGAAAAGGATTTCTGAAAGGAGGTTTAAAACTTCCTTTTCTTGAGGATGCTTCTTCATCTGATCTCTTCAAGTCTACGACTTGATTCGATAATTTTTGGACAACCTTTTGCAAACTTTCTAAGTCTGAAGTTTCTGATTGGGTTTTGGTTTATGGAGGCCTAGTAAGAATTTTTATTTTCTTCTTAGGAGATGGGGTTATTTCTGCCTCATTACTAAGATTATCTTTCAAGCTCAAAATATCTTTTTCTATTTGGCTTGCCTCCTCAAAGGCTTCTAGTAACATGGACTTCTTAGATATTTTGACCCAAATTGCTATATTATTATGTAGAGATTTAGTGTAATATGCTACAATAAGGCTTTTCGCGGGCATTGAATCGGTGGGAATTCGGTTTTTTAATGTGAAGAACCTTTGGTTAAAATATTTTACTTTCTCCTTAGGGTTCATTTTTAAGCTAGACTGTTCCATAACCAAGACTTCAGGAGATTTGTCATCTTTGAAATTCTTTAATAAACATGTTTTGAATCTGTCCCAAGATACAATGGTGTGAGGTTGTTAGGCGAAATACCATGTAGAGGCATTGCCCTCAAACGTGTAAGGAAAAAGTATACATACTACATCTTCATGTTCTACACTTTATAGTCTAATGGCTAGCATGAATTTCTTTATGTCATATTCAACAATTTGCTTAGAATCTGGATCGAACTTAGGTAACTATTTCTCTGGGTGTTTTGGTAAAGGGTGCTGGGGTCCAGGTACAACCACAACATCTTAATCAAGCCATGGTATGGTGATATTGTTTTGGTTTTCCATGGATGTAGGTGGTGTCGAAGGCTGTCATGGTTGAGTTGATGAACTAACTTCGTCAGATGACTCTCCTCCTGAAGAGGATGGATATGAATGAGGTGAGGAAGGTGGAATACCAGATCCCCAGGCTCCAAGAGTAGGTGTATCGATAGAATTGATAGTATCGTCTCCTAGAGGGTTTAAAAGTAGACCAGTGCCTTCAAGCTGTTCTCTGATATCAAATAAATCTAAGGGTTGATTTAATGGCCTACCAGGTTTTCTAATATGGGCCAAAGAACTGTGTGTCCTTAAGAGTGATTGACGAACAATTTATTGTACGTCAGCCCCTTCAGGGTTTGGTGTTAGTAGCTCAACGAGAATATTGGGATGTTCATTCGAGGTAGTTGTTTCAAAAGTAACGTTGTTGTCAGAATGAATTTGTGTTACTATAGGGGAGCGAGTGTGTGGGGCGGAGTCTTGTGACTTCCACGTGCCATCAATTTTATTCAGGCCCTCTTTCTAGCGCCATTTGTTGACGGGCAAAAATGACCGTCCATCAACTGGAAGAATGAGTCATGTTCGGGGTTGTTCAAATAACCCAAGCCATTTGATGTAACTCATTCTAATGGGTTTAATGGCTTTGTTAACCGATCTAAAATCCTAAAAATGAATAAGAGAAAGAAATAACTAACTAATTACTAAATACTATAAATTATATATATACATATGTTCTAACATGACTATTGTAGGTATTTTAAGAAGAAAAGATAGTAATATCACTTATATACATCATTTACAAATTGCAAGTTTTAATCGAAACTTATGAAATCCAATGCGAAAGTTTTGTTCTTAAGAAGTAGAAAAAGAAAGCACATTTGAAACTTTTTTTTTTTTCCTTTATAAATCTAACAAATCTTGCATCAAATATAATATGAAACACAAATGTGTGGATAGTCAAAAGATGAACCATACATTCTGGTTTCATCAATATGTAAATGACAGAATTAGGAAAAAAAAAGACGCTAACCTGTCAGTGAGTTAGTGAGGTGTATCCAAGCGTTTGCATGAGTGAAGAACATCCAACTGCCACATCCAAGAGAGAAATCTGCAATGAGCCTTATGACTATTCTAAATAAACTCAAAACATCTATTGGGAGCTTAAGTTTTAATGACATAGGAGGAAACACAAACATAACCCTATGATCTTATAATTTCATATAATTACAATGAGACAAATCTGAAAGTAACCTATGCATTTCATCATTCAGTTGAAATTCAAAGATAAATCCTATCCTGCTAATTGGAGATATGATCACAACATTTATATTTTGAGCAACAAATTATAGACGATATTTATAATATAAACATCCCGCACAAAATAGATCATTAAGCCTAAAGCTATCAGACCTATTAATGTATTAGGATTAACAAAACAATTATGAAAACAACATTAACAAAAGGCTAAATCCAAAATCCATATATGTTGTTTCATTAAGTCTCAGAATCACTCGTCCATCTTCTGCCCTCAGCCAAGATGATTTCCATTACAAAATATGGAGTATTTAAAGAGTATGTGAAAGATAAACTTCCTATCTTCTAACGTAGGATTATATCTCAAAAAAGGTTTAAAAGTTACAAACATAGAGGGCTTGGAGCCACTCAAGATCAAACTAAATCTTCTAAATTTTTGAGAATTTTCTCCTATTTAGAAAATTAGAAAAAAGAGGATAGCTGATTGACTAAGTCCAGTATGATTCATCCCATGAAATCGGCATCAGATACATCCCATCCTGAAATAAAAAATAAAATGGGTAAGTCAAATATTTTATTAACTAACAATCCCAAAATTTTATATGAGAATTGACTTAGCTACAAAATCTCTTGATTCTGTAGCCAGTCTTATTATTGGTAACAAAAATCTAAATTGATATAGAATTGATTAAAAAAATAACAAAAATCATAATTGTGATAAAAATTAATCTTACCATTCAATTAATAACAAAATTCGAATCGCAATATCTCAGAGTTGATCACGACCTTGACACTATCATCGTTTTTTAGAATGATATTGCATGTTCTTTTCAAACAATTTGTTTGTCTTTGTGCATTAGCCTTGAGTTCACCGTTTTCATTTGCCAAGGATTCATTGAGAATCGTGAGAGATTTGATCCTTGCTAGAAGGATGGGAATGTCTGTGTGGTACTGACCTATCCAATGTAAACAAACTTCGCAATATTAAATAGGGGAAATCGGTTGAGGAAGCGTGTAGTTGTGTGCTAAAACACCACTACTATCCACTGTCGACCTTTGATTGGGATTGATACCTGTAAATTCCTTGCTATCTTTTAAACACAGTGGGAGATTATTGACATAATCTAATGCTTGATTAAGACCCGGTTTGGAACAATTCGGATCTTCCTCTGTTAGAAAATTCTCAATCTCGGAGTCAGAGTCCCCATGGATCTCGATCGATTTGATTGAGGTCACATGAGCTTTGGATCTATTACATAGATTCCTAGAAATGAGTCGACCATCGTTCTTGTTACAAAACCCTACTTTGTAACGACCCTTGATTATAAATTATAATTAATTTAATAAGGTAATCCTAAAAGATTAGCTAAACTATATTTATTTATTAAAATAACCTTAACTAATTGTTTGTTATTAATTGTTTATTCTTGATTATGATTAATTTAAGTATAATTAACTCATTAATCAATATGGTTAAAAATTGATTTAATTATTAATTAATTCATTAATTAATAAAGTATTATATAAAAGGTGGATAATTAAATATAATATTTAAATTAAGTTGCGTACACAAGAGGGGATCACATAAGAATCCTGAGAAGATATAAGAAATTTAATGAATGGATAGGATATTTAAATGAATAGATAAGGTATTTAATAATGCGATAAGGTATTTGGTGGGGGAGTTAATGAAGGGAAGGCGATGAAGGAGGAATAAGAGGGGGAAAGGAGTTTGGAGGAGGGATCATTTTTCTACGGGGGAAGTTGGCCATGATTTTGGGGAGAACTCTGAGTATTGGACAGAGGGAGAAATTTTGTGTTTGGATTGACATAGTAGACCGAGGTTGCTATAGGTTTTGGGCTCGGAGGGTCAGGATATCCGTAGATATCCTGGAGCTAGGTCGTTTTCCTAGTTGGCAGGGTGGACAATAGTTTTGGGCAATTTTTTTTGTGTTGCAACAGGACTGGGCTATGTAGCAGGTAGCAAGAGAGAAGCAGTAGCAAGGCAGCTGGCAACGGAAATAGCATCAGAACCAGGTACCCTGTTGAATTATGCATTTATTGATTCTGCTATGAATTCGTTAATATTTGATGAATCTAAATTGCTGAAGTTACTGGTATGAAGATCAATATTATGCTGAATAGATATTGTCTTAGTTAAGAAATAATTGCTTGTGAGGATTACAATGTTTAGATATATATAGTTGGGCATTACATACTTCTTGATGTTTCTTTGACTGTTTGTGAGGGTTTTCGTTGTTGGATTTTACAGTAGGATTAGGGAAAACGATTTTTTCATGCTCAGAAGTTTTAATAATCTTTGAACTAGCATCCAATTTCTCACGCAAAGACTGATCGGGAAATTCCCTTTTAGGCGGGTTTTCAAACAAGAAATTTGGCCTGCCACTCGAGAACCCAAGATATTTCTCTATCATAGGTTTATCCATTACAGGGGGCTCTACAGGATTTACTGTAACAAAACCATTACAAACTATGAAATCGTCCCAATCATCACCAAGTGTTTTCAAATGATGAACTACCAGTAACCTAATCAAACCATGGTGAAGAGGCTAGAATCCAAGTTCTGCTTCTTGTATCTCTTTGACATTTTATACAAACTTCTTAGCAGGTAAAATGGAATATTTAAGTGGAATTCGATAAAATGCATGAGAAATCGCACATGGTAAAGGAAGACCATGCCATAACGGCCTTCATAGGTAATAACTTGTTTTAAAACCACTAATAAACCATGCCATCTAACCTTGAGTAGGGAGACTGAAATACCTTTGTCACAACATTCAATTTTTATTGAGGTGACAAACAAACTCCAGGGTACTTCGTCCAACTTCGAATTCTTAAACCATTTTTGAACAGTGAGAGGGAGCCCTGTTGCTTCACTGAAAAATTCTTCGGTGATTTCCAACTGAATATCACCTACCTTGTCTCTGCATCCATCAGATGTAAGGGAAAATTCTTTGGCCACCTGCAAGTTATACCCTTGTAACTTCTTAATGAACATATCCAACCCTTGGCTCTTTAGATCCTCACTCGCATCATCATATAACAACAAATGTTGGGAGACGTTTTACTCAAATTGGACGACATGGACCATGAGGGTTTGAATAGATGGTAAGAGGAGTGACCCTAAATAATTCTGGGCTTAAGAGGTAGCAACAAAGGAGACAAGTCTAAGCTGATAACAAAGGAACAAAACTAGAAATCACACTACCGTGACCATAATATAAGCATAGGGGTTTCAGACACGAAATTCAGGCATTTCTGGTGATGAGCGTTTTGGATACAGAGAAAAACACCATACCTTGATTTTTCATGAGAGGCCTATCAATTCAAACTTCCAGCTAAAACGAAGTACAAGGTATGATCGTAGTGTGTTTAATTCCCATGACAAGTAATGGGTACATTTGATTTGTAAAGGCTTAAAAATGGATATGTTTTTGTAAACCAAAGCCAATTGATTCTTGGTATATTTAAAAAGGATCCAAAATAAAATCTTACAATCCAAGAGCAACTCAAAATAAGTATTTTATTGATATATGATAAGCTCAAAGAAAAAAAAAATCATGAAAAGAGATGTAAGCACATTGTAAGCACATTGACCCTTTTAAAGACCAAGCCTTAGATAGAATTGCAATACGATTTTAAGATTTAATGCTTGATTCATGCTTTCAGTCATGAATCAAGCATGAAAACGCAAGATAAAAATAAATTGGAACAATCAAAAAATCCTTTTTACAACCGAATAGTCACCTTCAAATAGAAATATTTATAGTATGAGGCATAGGCAGCTACAAGAATTATCATTTGTCACTTGAAAAAGAAAAAATCATGTAGGGCTGCCAACACAGTGCAACATAGCCTCCAAACCTATGAGGCCTCTTCCTTTCCCTGAAAGTTCTTTTGGGAGAAGCTATCCTTTCTGATTCCTACACTATCTCATTAAGTCACCTGGGATTCCTTTTGGATGGAGGTTCTTCAAGAGTTATTTCTAACACTTCAGTAGGTTCTAGGGGCTCATTAGTTGTCCCTTCACGAGGTTCCTCCCTCTTCTCATCTCACTCTTCATTTTCAAAAGAGGGTGAAGCTGGTTGAACTGCTTCTGATTCCTGCTGAAGCTCTCCAGATTTCTTAAATGCGGCTTCCTCATGGAAAGTTACATCTATTCTTACCTATATTTTCCTCTAACCTGGTACATAAATCCTGTAAGCCTTGGAGTTCTCACTGTACCCCACAAAAACCCCTTTCTTTCCTGAGGGTTCCATATTTGTCCTCTATTCCTTAGGGACGTGAATATACACAGAACACCCAAATATCCTTAGATTCCCTTCTTCAGGTTTGATCCCTGAGGATACCTCTTTAGGAGTCTTGTCCTTAAATATAACATGGACACCTATTCTAAATATACATGGTAGTGGAGGTACCTTCTGCACATAAAGAATTTGGCCGATCCTGGTCAAACATTATTGCTTTCGTTGCCTCACAAATTGTCTTGTTTTTCCTCTCAGCAACTCCATTTTGCTGAGGGTTATATGGCATGGTCAACTGTCTCTTGATTCCTATTGACTTGGAGAAATCCTCAAACTGGAGACATTGAAACTCTCCTCCATTGTCTATTCAAAGGATTCTGATGTGTTTCCCTGTCTGCTTTTCAATAAAGGATTTATACTCTTTGAATTTATCAAATGTGTCACTTTTAGATTTAAGGAAATCTATCCAACATTTTCTTAAGTAATCAGCAATAAAAATGACATAATATAAACAACCATTGAGTGAGGGAGATGACGTAGGACCACATACATCAGAATGAACCATATCCAAGATGCCTTGAGCTCTGTTTTCACTACTAGGAAATGATTTCTTTATATTTTTACCTAGCATGCATCCCTTACAAATTTTATTTTTACTAAGAGAAATAGAGGGCATGCCACATACCATGTTCTGTAGATATGGAAGAGATTTGTAATGAAGATGTCCAAGTATTTTTTTCCACAACTCACTGGAGCTAGTTGCATCATGAGCCAATGCATGAACTGACTTTTGTGACATGACGTATAGTTCTCCACTTCAAGTTCCAATGGGTTTTGTTGTACTTATGTGGCTACCTTTATCCCATAGTAGTGCCTTCCTATCCTTGAAGATCACCCAATATCCCTTGTCCTCAAGGGATGCAACTGATAGTAGATTCTTCTTGAGCCCTGGAACATATAATACTTCATCAACATGAAGTCTAGCTCCAAATTACAATCTGAAGGATATGGAGCCTACTCCCTCTATCTTTTAACATTTGTCATCCTCAAGCTCAACATGCTCTGAAAAATATTTTTTCTCGAAATCTGAGAGGATCTCCTTGTACCTTGTCATGTGCTTTGATGCACCACTGTCTACTAACGAAGTTTTCATCCTCGTAAAAATTGAATTGAATAAGGAAAAAACCAAGTAATATTCTTTTCTATTTTCTTTCTCATTAGAAGCACTTCTCTGATTTCTTTTGGATTCATCATCCTCAAAAATTGAGGCATGATGTTTCCCTTTCCTTGGATATTTATTTCTAAACCAACAATATTTAGAAAACTAACCCAACTTATTACAACTAAAGAATTTAATATTAGATGTATCAATACTCTTTCGTTTGAATGTACCTTTGGTGTTTGGCTTTCTCTGAGAGCCTTTCTTCTTTCCCTTGAATCTTGATGCTAAATTTGAGTTCTCTTCTTTCGTGGGATCACTCTTGGTAGTTGTACGAATCTCCTCCTGAAGGAAATCATGCCATAACCTCTCAAACATGGGCTGAATCTCTCTCCCACTTACACTAGATAAGAAGGTCTCCCACGATTAAGGAAGACGGTAAAAAATGGGCTGCACTAAATCATCATTGTCCACTGTCACCCCTGTGACAAAAAGATGATCTTTGATATGGGATATCCTGGAACAAAAATATGCCACTAATTCACCTTTTTCCATCTTCAAATACTTAAGCTTGTGCTTAAGTTTCCTCTTCTGACCTGGATCCTATTTCTCATATAGATTCACCAAGGTATCCATATAGTCCTTAGCAGTCATTAACAAAGTCATTTCAAGCATTATACTATCTTTGACTGAGTCAAAGATGATTTACTTGGCCTTTTCTTGACTCTTCCTGAAGGCCGCTCTTCCTACATTATTCATGGGTTCCTCCCCCACTGTGGTCACATACTGCTCAAGATCATGCTCCTGAAAGACATTTGTTATGCATAGCTTCTACAAATTGAAGTTGGTAGCTCCTTCGAGCATATCCTCGGCCATGACTAAAATGGAGGATGCCATTGACTTCAGACTGGAAACTTAATCAAGATAGCTTAGATCTGTGTGTACCTGTTGTTTCACTTCAACACATTTAACACACCCTAATCTCTGATACCATGTTAAATTATGAGCTTGATTTCTTATGTGGATTAATTCTTTTACTTTCTGTCGGATCATGTTGTCATTGATGCGAATGGTTTGATTACTTGGGAGATTGTTGGATCATATGTCATTGATGTAAATGGTTTGGTTTTATTGATGTCATTGGTTGATGTCAAGTAATTGATTGATATGATTCCCTTGATGA
>JZKD02S2166066.1:447014-464000 GCA_000966675.3 Picea glauca
AGGCTCAAACTCATATTCAGGAAAGACTATACGGACTCCTGAGCCTACTATGTTGTCAGAAACGGCATGGACACCATAATGCAACCAGGAACTACCTAGGGAATCCATGTTTTGGAAAGCTCTACCACCCAGTTGCGACACTTCAAGAGCAGATATGACGGTTCCGTGGCACAACCGGATGGGATCAATCCTATATCGTAAGAACAAAAGGCAACGAGATGCAACAGTGGGGATGAAATCCTACCCTATATGCTCAGGTTGATTTTTGATTTTTTTTTTTTATGGACTGTCCTTATGTGTATATATATATATATATTTTTTCTGAAACTCAATGAAAAATGTCCCAAAACCTGATCAGATCCTTCCCATATAACTCCGGAACCACTCAAAATGGTTTTTGGTATAAAGAAACTGATAAAAGGGGCCAAAAGGGTGACAAAAAGAGGCCAAAAAGTCTATAAATAGAAGCTGGTAGCTCATTATCACCATTGCTGATTTGAAAATTGACTCTGGAGCCAAAAGCACCCTTTTGCCAAAGATCGTGATTCCGGGAGCTACAGTGGACCAAACGGACTTTTGCTTGGACCAAGTAAGTACAAACTCCCTCATCTTGCATTTCCATACTTCAATTATTGTTTGCTTTTGGGTTTGGGGGTGGGCGTCGACCTCAAAAAGGTCGGCTCTAGTAACCCGCAGGTTGTCCAGAGACAGCCCGTGGGTACCCGCGTGCAAGGTCAAAACAGCGCGCGGGTACCCGCGACTGTTGCCTCGACAGCTCGCGGGTTACCCCCCACGCAACGAAAAAATGGCTTATGTAAGATCTAACCTCCTCCTTTTTGCTTTGTGATTTGACAGCATGTATGTTCATTGGAGAGAGAGAGAGCATGAGGCTGCCAATGAGGAAGTGGTTGTGGATCCAAATGTGATGGTCGTGCTGACACAGTGTGGCTTAGTGAAATTTTTCTTGTGCCTGTTTATGCACGCACAACCAAGGCTGCTGAATGCCTTGGTTGACTATTGGCACCCTGATGCAGAGGCATTCATGATAGAGGGGAAATCCTTGGTGCCCACCACCAAGGACATCTACTTTTTGACAGGCCTCTCGAGGAGAGGGGAACCCGTGAAATTTCAGACATTTCTTGCGAGGCCGAGCAAAGTCTCGGAATTGATAGCAGAGTACTGTGAGGTCAGGACCGAGCAGGTATCTTCCTCGATTCCCGTTAGTAGGATTACCAGCCTCACCCTCCAGACCATTTTATCATTAATTTGGCAGATTACCAGCTCTGCGGCCGTGCATCAGGCTTTGCGCGCATAGATGAACTGTGTCGTTCAGTGCATGAATGCACAAATATATGACTGCAGTACCACACTGTTGGAGAATATAAAAAGGCAATTGACTGATTGTCATCAACGGACACACAGGAACTTTGGGTTCGAGACTATCCTAATTTCATTTTTCTTTGAGAGAGTTCCATGCTCCAGTCCTCGAATGACGCTACGAGGACATCTGGCGACTTTCCCGGCAGTGTGCAGATGGGTAGCGTTGCTACCACGACAGGGTGGTGGGAGGACCACTGATGCCTTCAATGATGATTTCTTTGCGTGGCTAACATGACAGATTCCGACGATTGAGGATTACCCATATGCCGGGATTGACTTTTCCAGAGATCCAGCTATACCAGTGCCTCCTGGTGAGGAGTGAGGGGAGATGGGTAAGTCTCCGCCTATACAGTTTTTTTTTGTTTGCATATGTAATGTTTATGTCTTTTTAGATATATATCATGTTTTTAGATAATAGAGTTTCTGATGGGTGTACTTTGTATTGCGTGCAGATGTGGGACCCGTGCGGCCTGCTGCTTTTGCACGGAACAAGCGCCGCTCATGGCCAGAGGCCGCAGCTGCCGCCGCCAGGGGAGTAGCAGCAGCAGGGAACCCTCAATCAGGAGAGGGTGAGAGGGATCTTAGGTAGATTGAGCAGAACTTCACTGAGCTCACTCGCACAGTTCCTATGATAGAGATAGAGGACTTTCCGCCCTCCATGCAGACTCATATGGTGGGGTTACCTCGGACTTGGGTCCGATTATTTAGGCGTTTGGGTCGGGCTGTGTATGATTATAACAGGGCCCATAGGACCTGAACAACCTTTGTAGACTTTTGTGTGCCTCGAGCACTGATATGTATTATATTTTTTGAGGGCATAAGCCCCAGTGACTCGTTATGGTTCCCATTTTTTGAGGCACTTGCACCCATCTATGCACTCTGAGGATTTTATGATGTATATATATGGTTTTTATTTCTTTTTTGTGTCTTTATGGATTATGTGTACAAAATGTATTTACATGTGTATGATCATGATCTTCTTTATGTGTGAGCAATATGCCAATCTAAAATATGATTAGCTAGAGTATCTGTGATTTAATTTAGACTCCTAGGAACATGAAAATATGTAATATAATCAAAATTGTGTTCCAAGAGACGTACCCTAAGGAATCGTCGGTGTAAAGTAGGATCGTGCACACGGTATATTCTGTTTAGCTACGACACAACCAGTTGAGCGTCTAGATAGACCCGGAGATGAGAGATACCCAATGACAAAGCGTCACGAAGCAACTCAATAACTTTGCTATACTCAGCAACATTGTTTGTGGTGTCACCTAATCATATCCCTCCGGAAGATAACAACAGACCCTGCGGTGTAAAGATTACCCAAGCTGCAGAGGCAAGCCTCCGTGTGTGTCGACTAGCACTGTCCGCATACCCAATGAACACCTCGGAATCACTTGACATCTGCCATAGTGATGAAAGATAACATTAATGACACGTCCATGACACATTTTTCAAAAGAAACGAAAGAGAGTAATAGCACAAAGACTATACATATGTTACAAAAAGTTACCCACAGTGACCCTATGAGTAGTACTTCTTGAGGTAGAGCCCATTTCTAGGCTCCGCCAAAGCATTCCCTTCAAAATCAACCAGATGATAAGCACCCTTTTTTAACACCTCCTTAACAATGAAGGGTCCGAACCACATGGGTTTAAACTTTCCTGCCCCCAGGGAGTCCTTATCTTGGTCGTAAACCAGGACAAGTTCGCCCTCAGAGAAAACCTGAGGATGAATGGACCTATCATATTGACACTTAACCTTATGTTTATGAGCCTCGTTGGCTAGTTCCGCATCACGACACTGTTCATCAAGCTGCTCTAGGTGTACTAACCATTCTTCAAGTGGAGAAGTGTCTGGAAATAACCGTACTGCCAACTTTAGAGATGGAATTTGACATTCGATGGGAAAGACTGCCTCCAGCCCGTAAACGAGTTGGAAAGGTGAGAAACCAGTTGCAGTATTAACTAACGTTCGGTAAGCCCATAATGCTGAGTATAACATCAAATTCCAGTTTGACTTAGCTGAGTTGATGGTTGGCTGTAGCATTGTCTTAAGCGTTTTGTTAACAGCTTCCACTTTCCCATTGGCTTGGGGATAGTAAGGTGACGAGTGTTCTTGCCGTAACCCAAGATTTCACGTTAACTCGGTCATCATTTGATTTTGAAAGTGACTGCCATGGTCAGTGACAATCTCTCTCGGGACTCCGAACCATGCTATGATCTGGTTAAAAAAGAAGAGATATGCAGTCTCTCGATCATCTTTGAACGTCGGCATAGCTTCAACCCACTTAGTGAAGTAGTCGACAACTACAATGATATAGCGGTGCCCCCTTGCTGATGGGGGGTTGCAAGTAGTGTAATCAATCCCCCATTTAGTGAAGGGACCGACAGTGATAACAGGAAACATAGGAGCTAGATGTGCCCTCATCTTCCGTGAGAAGATTTGGCACAGATGGCACTTCTTGACCGACTCAATACAATCTTTGATAAGTGTGGGCCACAAGCTCCTGTATGATAATCGTTGAGCACTATGACGGCCTCCTCATGAGTGAGACATCAATGCAAGATACAATCTACACCTCGCTGATACAAAGTATCATTGATTATGAGATAGTTCTTGGCTTGATGGTGTATCCGCCGACTCTCATCACGAGAAGCAGAGGTAGGACAGTTCAAAGTCTGGAGATAGATTAGTATATCTCCGTACCAGGGATCAGACGATTCGATCAAAAACATATCACCCCGGATAGGCGATTCCTCAGGCACAACGTCACCTGACTCAACCAGAAGTTCCGAAATAAGCTCTGCGAAGACCAGTGACTTCTTGGACTTCGCTGAAACGAAGTCTAAGTCAAATTCTTGGAGGATGACCATCCATCTACTGATTTTTCCGCCGATAACTCATCGTGTCAACATGTACTGAAATGGATTCACGACGATAATGACAGTGGTCTTACGAAACAGAACATAGTGACGGAACCATTGAATAGCGTGAAATGCTGCCAACGCAAGTTTTTCGAGATGGGTATAATTAAGTTCCGGTCCTACGAGGCCTCGACTCAGGTAATAGATCACGTATTCAGAAAACAAATCATCTTCCTGAACTAAAACCACGCCTTTGGTTGACTCTACAGCAGCCAGATATAATAGGAAATCCTTGTTATAATTCGGTGGCCATAGCAGAGGTGCGGTTGTAAGGGCGTGTTTCAATGCGTCGAAAGAGCATTGTGCTGCTTCGTCCCAAAAAAAAGGAACGTCTTTCTTCAGTAAACACATGAAGCCCTTGGTGATTTCGGCATAGTTGGCGATGAAGCATCGTAAGAAGTTTTCCTTTCCTTGAAGACTTTGAAGTTGTAAAATCGTGCGTGGGGGGGGCAACTGGACTATTGTCTCCACCTTAAGAGGATCGACCATGATCCTCGTTGTTGAAATGATGAAACCTAACAAATGTCCGGATGTGACGCAAAAGTTGCACTTGTTGAGATTTAAGCAAATCCGGAAGTAGCGACAGCGTTCGAAGATTAGTCGGAGGTGCATAGGATGATCCTTTCTCTTGCGAGAGCATGATGCTAAATCATCTAGATAGGCCTCGACTATATGTTTGAGGTCGTGAAACGCAAAAGACATGGCCCGCTGGAAAGTGTCTCTAGCGTTCTTGAGACCAAAAGGCATTTTTCGATAGGTGAATGTACCCCACGGACAAATGAATTCCATTTTGTGTTGGTCCTCAAGTTTGATTTGGATTTGGTTATAGCCTGAGAAACCATCCATGAATGAAAAGGCTTCACAACTGGCACATTCATCAATGATCTGGTTGATGAATGGGGTTGTGTAATTATCTTTTGGACATGCCTTGTTCAAATCACGGAAATCGGTACAGAAACGAATCGTGCCTTGTTTTTTATCGATCGACACGGGGTTTGACACCCATTGAGTCAAGTGAATAGGGTATATGAACCCTTCCTTAAGCAATTTCTCAACCTCCATCTTAATGGTTGCTGCTTTCCTAGGATTAACTAGACAAAGTTTCTGTCGAACATGCTTAGCATCAGGATACGTAGTGATTTCGTGTTCAACTATTTTTGGATCAATGCCTGGCATTTCCTCGTAAGACCAAGCAAAAACATCGTGGAATTCTTTAAAAAGATCCGTGTAAATATGAATCTCTTTGGGGGAGCAATCCTCTCCGACGAAAACATTTTCCACGACGCCAGGGTTTCGGGAGATATTGATAGGTATCATTTCAGCGATAGTCGCCATATTGCCCTCAGCATAAATATGTTGTGTAGCTAAGAGGTTAATGGGACAAGGCTGATCTCCCATCATGGTGATAGTGAATTCTCCTGCCTCGATTCGATGTAACCCTGGAAGGAAGTATGATCTGTGATGAAGATCGTCCCAGGGTTTGTCCAGACCAGTCATTGCTTCGATTATAGCTTCATCAGAAGGCAAGACTAAATCTAACGAATCGATATCAGTAAGAGAATCCTGAGCCCAGATAGGCTCGAGGAGTGGATACGACTCTTGTGCGGGAATCAGATCAGGAGTAGCTGAAGTTTGCTGGACCGAAGAGTACGCTACTTCAGTGGCCGACAAGGGCATGGCCATGCCAGCATGCCCTGTCTCATCCATTGTGGCTGATGGGGAAGGAAGAGGCCATGGATCCTGAAAGTAAGTCGTGCGAAACGAAGAAACATGGAAAATATTAGCCTTGTGGTGGTTCGATATAAATTTGACATCGCCATGAGGAGGTGGTTAATCAAAAGTACCCATCAACGATGGGCACAAACCAACTCCTATGTTGACAACACTAGCTTGAGGATTATCAACCATGGGAACCGTGGATGCCCCCAAAGCTGGGTTAGGTCGAGAGAAGGATAACTGATCAATGGTCACTATCCGGCCTTCATGTGGAAACAATAGGACTCAAAAGATTGTAGCGACCACCGCTTGCATTGCATAAGTCCAACTATGACCCAACAATAGATTGTAGTCGATGGGGGAATCAACTACCTCTACTTCGACACGCACGGTCTTTCCCCCTAACTGCACAGGGAAAGAAGGAATGATGCCATGCGGTCGGAAAGAATGAAATTTGAACGCAGTAAGGAGAGTAAGTGACGGAGACAACTCAGGTTGACCAATGGCTTTCCAGCATGCTAACGACATAATGCAAGACGAAGAGCCCTCGTCTACCACTGTGCGGAATATATTCCGTGTAAAAGTTTTCGTGGGATGAGCCACTACTATCTGAAACGCGACGTGGTAAGGCAAATGAGGTTTCAAGTCAGCCGTATCTAACATGATGGTACCCAGGTTACATGTCTCAGTAGAGCCTAAAGCAGTCAACAAGGCTTTCCTCTGAGCATGGCAACTTTGGAGGACCTCCAAAGCAGACATAGCACAAGGGGTTTGGGATAAATCTTCCACCACAGAGTAGTTCTGGGTGGCCCTTGCATTTGGATTGTGAGAAGCCCTCTTAAATGCACCTTTTGGGATGCGTGTGATTGTCTCACCCAACATCTTCTCGATCTGTAGAGGAAAATATGGGATCTCGGCTTCTTTTCCCTTATCAGAGGTGCTTGGTTTACTATAGTCATGTGTTCTAGTTGTAATGAAAGCGTCACTTTTCACCATATATATGTTCATGGAAGATGGATTGTTTGGGGGAGGGAAGTTTTCTTGGCTGCCCCCCTCGATACTCGTAGAGGCTTGAGTTAAATTTTGCCCATGCTGGAAGGGGTTAGTCAACACGACTTGTTGTTGCTGTGTGACAAACTTCTAGGCCTCTACCAGTCGAGGGCATAGGTGGTTTGGGTGGTCTTCTGCACATAGGTTGCATGGGTACCTTGCCTTCTTCCTTTCTGTGGTGCCATCGCTAGTGTTATCATTTGGTTTCTTATCCCCCTTACTCTTCTTGCATTGTTTTTTTTTCCCCTTGGGCTGCTGGTTGGCCTTTGGGTTAGTCGTCTGTACGGAGTGTACTTCCGACATTTGAGTAGGAGGAGTAGCCAAAGCAGTAGTTTGGCTGGCCGCTGAGTGTTGTATAGATAACTGCTGCAATTGTTTTGTCAATTGCTCGGTGGGCTTGGTTTGTGCCGAACCAACTATACCATCGGCATGTGGTCCAACTCTTTGTCTGGTTTTGTCCAAAATCGATCGTGGTGCATCCGGCAAGATGGTGTACAATAGACCAGACTGAGAGTAGATAAGCTCAAACTGTTGAGCCCTCATGATGGCATCTTCCTCGGAGAAAACCCCTGAAGTCGCGATGTCTTTGGATAACTGCGGAACTAAAGACTTAAGGAACCACTCAAGTAGGAATGTTGGTGGGACGGGTACCTTGATAAGACTCTTTCAGCGTCGCCACTCTCGAATATGATCTGAGATATGGTCTGAGGTCGTCTGCTCGAAATTAGCTAGCAATTCTGTGCCAGCGTCGTATCTCACAGGTAACTGGAAATGGTTAAGGAAGGCCATCGCCAGTTCACCAAAAGAAGAATATCGTGAACGATCAAGCTCTATGTACCATTTCGTGGCACTCCCAATAAGAGTGCATTGAAACAATCACAACTGGACTGAGTCATCTTTCAGTGAGTTAGATGAACAACATAAATGGAAAGTAGTCACGTGATCACCTGGATCTTCATTAGGCTTGGTCTCGAACTTTGGGATGTCCGAAGGCAACTTCGTCGGCATAGGAGGCCAACGCAGATCGTGACAGATAGGATCATTTAACAACCTTGTTAAATCTGGCAAGTGTAATGTCGCCAAGAAAGGGAGTTTAGGTTGTTGCTGAAAGCTAGGATAAGAGGGTCCTAGAGTTGGACTGGCACCAGGTTTCCAGGAAAAGTTTGGCTGCTAGCTCGGGTTTTGGTAAAAACCATGGTCCTGACCAGCGTAAGGGTTTTGCATCTGAGGAGACATCATTGGTTGATTCCCCATGAAGGACATAGGATGTTGGGAGTTCATTGTGTTTGATGGAATTTGGGACGGATTACCCCATGTCGGTCCTGATGGAAGCAGCATAGAAGTTTGTCCGGGGTTCCATTGGCTGTGGAAAGAATTACCCTAGAATGGCATTCCAGAGGATGGAACGGATCCTTGTGCTGAGTTCCAAGGTCCTGGTATATGTGCCCCCAATGCAGGAATAGTACCCTGTGCCGGCGTAAATTGTCCAAAAATAGGTGTGCCCCCAGATGGGAAAGCAGCGGATGCGAAAGTGTTATTACCAAACGTTCTGTTCCAAACAAACGGTGATGAACCTACTGACTGAGTTTGCGCAAGTGTTCCTTGACTCCCGGCTCCAAAAGGACTTGTGTGTGCAGGCTGCCCGGCGGACTGCTGATGCGATCCACCGAGCGAAGGGGACAAAGGAGGAATATGACCTCTAGCATAAGGAAAAGCATTGAAAGGGACAAGAATGCCCCCAAGTTGACCTTGTAGAGGAGCGTTAGAGCTCCTTGCCCCCAGACCCAAAGTCTAGAAAGTGGATGAAGTGAGTACAGGACTAGTACTTGAACTAGGCATACCGTATGAAAATGGAGCATCTGTCACACTAGGTGTGTAAAGAGGTGTGGCCACCATGATAGATGGGGTCGGTCCACTGTGTGACGTAGTTGCGGCCGAGACCGTGGTGGCCCGAACCGCTGACAAAGGCAAGTTAGGAGAAGCTTCTCCTGTGGTAGCAACAGTGATGGGAATGGAAGAATTCCCAGATGAAGTAATAGAGTTTTGTTCCATCACTGGGTTAGGCACTGACAGGCTTTTGTAAACTGAATTGGCACAATAATGTCTGGCCCCGTATCAATGTTTGAGGTTTCAACCAATCCAAAATTGGTGGTCAATTCCTTGGGGGGTTGTTCAGGCTCAAAATCCCCAATTTCTTCGAAAGACCCTTGATGGTCTAGCTTCCGCCTCAATGCTGGCAGGGGTGGCTCCAGTATAACCAGTGGTAGGCCTAGAAGCCTTCGTGACTGGCAGAGCTCCGAATCCTCCACTGTGTGAGAAGATTCACGACATGCTAAGGTATCTTACATGAACAAATAGTAACACGCACTAAAAGAAAGCCCCTAGAAGATAAATCAAGCAAGCACTAAACTAGTTGGAAGAACAGTTACAACAACCAACACTAGAGCAACTTACCGGTGCAATTGCAACTCGAATACGGAAGCACCCTCCGGGTATACTCTGCAAAGTGTGGTCCGATGTCTGTCCTAGGTACCATGGTATACCCCCGCAGTCACCTATGTATGTCCCTAGAAAAGATTGGCAACTAGTTTGCCAGCACGTGAACAGTCACCAGGCGGGTACAGTCGATAGTCGGGTAGACCAAAATGAGCAGGGTATCAAGCCTGAAACATGTCAAGGGTATCGAGAGCAAATGGTCCAAAAGACAACTGAGGACCTCGAATGGATTCGAGACCCACGAAGCCCCTTGGCAAATGCAAAAGACAAAATCGCTTAACAAATCCTCAATATGTGTTCTCCACAATGCTCGGTCCAGCTTTGGAGGGGTTATCTCCGCTACCTTTCCTTATGCGACCTCGTGTTTAGCCCCTGTGTTAGAGGGGGGTCCCGAATAACTTTTCATAACTGGACTTCTACACTCCCTATTGACAGAATCCAATGTTTTTTTTGGGTGGCCTTGGAGAATTTGCTCTCCAACCTATTCCAAGGCCCTATTCCTGAGCTAGTGTATGCACCCTACAAACAGAAAAAGTCTACTTGATTTTAATTGGCATTGCTTTTAATGGGCTTCTTAAGTCACAAGGTATGAAAGTGAAACTGATGGTGTGTAAAAAGACTCAAAGCAAAATGAACACAATGCGTGAAAACAAAAACTTTTACTAAAATGCAAAACCAGCAACCTTTCAATGAAAGACTTCTTTTCTTTTTCAACTTTACTAAGATTCCATGCAGTAAATATAAAGGACTTTCGCTCAGATCTGTGAGCTACTTCTACTCTAAATACACTGCAAAAACTTATGCAAAAAGACTCTTTCCTATCTGTTGTAGGAAAACCCCCCTGCGGACAGGTAGATCACCTCTAAGGCTTGACCTTAACCCTAGACAGAAAAATGCTTAACGTGGACACTGACTTCCTTTCAAATATATCTAAACTAATGCATGAGAAGGGAGGATAACATAAGTACCTTTTAATCGACGTTTGTCCCTACACGCTCCGATTTGCGCTCTAATCCTTTTTCTCCTCGCTGAGATCTGTGGACAAAACAAGATACGACTACTTCCTACTCTATTGACATTAGCTTGAAAATAGATCTATCAATAAATGATAAGTTCATGTGATATCAGACACAAACTAGAAAGAAACAGGCCAAGCGTGTCATATTAATGAGAATAATGACAGTGGTACTTACAATCGTAGATGCGAATGTGACAGCTTCGTCAAGTCCTCTTCATCAAACCCTTGCCTAAAAGATCCACAACCTGGATAACAGTAGCTTCACTGATCACTCTCCTTTGGCTGACTGTCGGTTTCCTCCAAGATCATAAGTTTCATATATTCAATTCTTCCTCCCTTTCCACCATCATAGAGCCTTTTTATATAGGTTGGGAGGGGCCTAACCTCTTGAGTTATGTTTAGAACCAGTTGGGAACCTTCTCCTTGGATCAGGGATCTTTTGATGAAACCAAGAATTTGAGCACAACTACCTCCTAATCTCGAATGATCCTCCCCTTATTCTCCTCAACGGGCTAACAACTGACCCAGAACAGGGAGCACTCCCTCAGAACGGGCATCAGAGCATTGTAGCGCTCCTGGTGAGCCTTGGGAAAGAGCCAACGCTCTCAATATGAGAAGCGCTCCTCCAGAAGGGTCTGAGGGGAATTATAACGCTCCTTGAAGCATGGCAGAGGAGCGCCAATGCTTCTGCAACTGTAGTAGGGGAGCGTTCCCCCTCCAAACCAATGTTTTAGGGTCTCTTTCAGGTGTCAAGAGCTATTTGATTCTAGTAAACCAGTTCTCCTCTTCCAAATCAGTCATGTGAGGTGTTATAAGTGCCTCCTTAGTGTCGTTATCATGGCATCATGTCTGAACATCATTTGCGACACTAGTGATCAACTTGCGACACTTGCGAAAGTTGTAGGGAAGAGGCGACACTTACGAAGATTGACAGGGACAATGCGACACTTAGCAATTTTGACGTGTAACAGAATGCCCCCCAAAGTATGAAGTCAGACGATATGAACTGATGACTGAAATACTTTGCAGACGTTCAAGCAAGGGTATAGACTCGGATAACCTGACGGAATCTGCACACAAACATTCAACAAATATCATGACATATTTCAAAACCCAAGGCAGGCATATCTATGCTTGGGTGATCAAGATTTTCAAGATATGGCCACCATAAAATACACTGTGGATCCATAATCATATTGGTAAAAAATGGTATAGTCACCAAAGATACACTGTGGATCTATACTTTTGATAACTCAGACTGATCGTAGCCACACAGAATACACAGTGGATCTACGAGATGATAAGACATAGCCACGACCAATACAAAGTGGATCTATGTAACAATGTATGTGTTCTTTGTCCAAAACTCCTTCGCAACCTGGGTGAAACATATATCAAAGTGAATTAATCAACCTAGGGTCTTCTTACCAATCCCCGTGCGATATGATTCTAACCATGTGAATATATGTCTTGGTGTCGAACACGACAGAAACCACTTGATTACTGGTCAATGAGGTAAACCGTTAACAAGTGCGAGGGAGATCACCATTAATGTTAATGATTCCCAAGGTATCTTAGTACATTCCACTGAATGTGAATAGATGAGCTGAAGTCAAACATTCATGGAATCATTCGATCAAAGACCAATGATGTAAACCCACTGTCGAATGTGAGGAGGCCTGCCTTTGAGGCATGCAGGTTCCAAAGTACTAATTAGTTTCTAAGTCTAATTCCCGGATGATGTGTTGGAGTCGACATGAATAGACTCATCGAGGGAGGGCCTTGATGTATCCCCCATCAACAACATGAAACAGACATAGAGATGTAATTGGTAGATCAAATGGACATGGACTGACACAGGTTTTGAGGCAATATAATTGGGATGGATGACCCTTGAGGCAGATACTTCCCTTGAACACTAGGGCACAACAACAAAACATGACATGGACCAAAATTGTGCAATGGATACTATGACTTGCATCGGGTAACCCAAAGGAGTGAAAGAAAACTCAAAGATTGGCTCAATGCAGAGATTCAGCGGATTATGATATGAGTGGATAACAAAGCGCCATGTTCAAGGGCGACTCTAAGAAGTGATGGATGGTGTTCTCAAGAGACTGCTTGGCTTGCTCCTTTCAATTTTCCCCCATCTAAATAGATGAGTACCTCTTTTTAATTTAACGAGCTTGAGGAGGATAACACATGCTCGATATAAATCACCTTCGGTAAGTTCCTCTTCCTTTATTTAACGAACCGGAAGAAGTAAGGGTTTGTTCCCATATAGGACTATCGATGTGTGTTTTTAACGAGTCCAAAGACAGAAAACTCGAAGGTTTTTCGGGATTATAGAGTTTGGAAAAACACTTAAAAGAGAACTCTCTCAGTTCCTTTTTCGTACAGTAGTCCATCGAGACCAAAAAAGGGTTAAACTACCGCTCGAAAGATGCCCTTTCTTACCTTTTAATGAGTGTGAAAGGAAGCAAGATCACTCGACAATATTTTCATATTTAGAGAGTCTGAAAAGGGTTTAAAGGAGACTCCAGGGGGGTTCCTTTTTCGTGTGATCGTATCCGCACAGGTCCAAAAAAGAGATAAAAGTTTACCCAGTTGCGTTCTCATATTGTCGAGCTCGAGAACGAACTAAGACTATGCTCATAGATACGACAAGGTGAAAGATACATTAGAACTGCCAATAAACCTGCGATGCCAGAAACTATAAACCAGAGATTAGTGAAGCCATTTACACCATTAGAGAAACCCAAAATGACCATACCTTATGAAAATATGAAATTTTATAAATATGAATTGATTTGAAAAACTCAATTTACCATTTCATTTGCAAGGATTTTGTGGAGTGTTGGAGAACCTCAATTGGAGCAAATCTTGTTTTCCTCGCCGCCGGAGCTACGATTGATCGTTTCGCACACCGTTTGAACCAGGTAGGTGTTCATTCTTTGCTCTTTCAATTACATGGTTCCAAGTTGGTTTTCATAGCATCATTAATTTAAAACACAAAGCCCTAGGTCACCCCTTTTTGAACCAAATCGGCCTCTTTTTAAAAGTAAATAAAATGGGGGAAATTATTCAAAAAAATGTATTGGGAAAGGGCTGTTAGGATGCTCACACCCTAAAAATTGATTAGATCGACCATTTTAACCAAAGAAATTTGCAAAAACTCCCCTCATGGGCCCACGCACCCCCTCAAATCGTTTTACATTTTTTACTATATTTTAATCATTGTTTAGCAAATATTGAAGGGTGTGATGGTTAAAAATGATGATTGGTTTCCTTTAGATGTCATAGGTATTTGATTTCATCTCTTAAAATGCTTTTTGAAAATTTCCGAAATCACAAAAACGTGGGGAATGATGAAAATTTTGAATTTTTGCTTTGTAGGTATATTCGGCAACCATGATTGAGTGGAAAGAGTGGGAACACAAGATGGATGATATAGCCTCTCTACAGAGTCCCCGTACGCAGGCCGCTTTGAGGGCCTGTGGTTTGATCAAGTTTTTCAAGATGCAAAAAATGGAAAGAGAGGTTCTATTGCTTGAGCACATGATTGGTCTCTGGGATGTCACGGAGCAGGGATTCCGTATTGGTACACAACTCCTGACCATCGAGTTGGAAGATGTGTACTTTCTGACCGGCCTCTCAAAAAGAGGGGTCCCCATAGCTTTTATAGGGAAGAGGTCATTACCTGAGGAGGTGGACGTGTGTCTGGCACGTCACTGTGTTCCGGAAGTGAGGTTGGTAGGGGGCAGGATCCCTATCAAGGATATACGAGATCTGCCTCTTCGATCTATATTTTTTGCTATCACTAGCACGACTAGTAGCACTAGTGCTCATTTGTCTTAGAGATCACAGGTGGCCTATGGTGTTCATTGTTTAGAGCCAACATTGTTCAATTGGAGTGCAGCGTTCCTTCGGAATGTGAAGGAACAAATTTCTCGGTGCAGGAACGGCCAAAAGAAGTTCGACTATGGCTCATTTTTAGTCTCGCTTTTCTTAGAGCGCATCCCTTAGATGCAGCCTCAGATTGCACTGGCAGTATGACCAGTGGATGAGCCTCGGATGGAGAGGTGGACTAGCCTATCTTCGAGGTTAGTTTTGGAGTCAGAGTTATGTTTTACTAGTGATTTCTTTGCCTGGTTGAGGCGACAGTTCCTCTGGATCGAGGACTTCCCGTATGCCGATGTGGACTTCCGCGAGAGTATGGATTTGATTTTTCCCGAGGGGGAATATTGGGACGAGTCAAGTAAGAGACTAAGCCATACCTTGTCTAGTTTTGTTTTTTAATTTTTTGATGTATATGTCTTTTTTTGGGTATTTAAGAGAGACTTAACGGATGTTTTTGTCTTCAATGTGTAGACAAGGGAGCAGTGCGCCCAGCGGATATACCAGTGCCAG
The DNA here is from genome assembly GCA_000966675.3 of Picea glauca. NCBI lineage: Eukaryota > Viridiplantae > Streptophyta > Pinopsida > Pinales > Pinaceae > Picea > Picea glauca. The sequence goes on from JZKD02S2166066.1 coordinate 462,015, forward strand.
GACGTCGTGGCGGCATCCCAGTTGTAGCAGACCCAGTAGTACCAGTGGCGGGCCTCCGGGAGGTTGAGAGGAACCTCCAAGGCCTTACGATGGGTATCCCTCCTCTGCGGAGGGGGGACGTGCCTTTGCATCTGCAGCGGCACACTGTAGGGGTGCCAGAGAATATCAATTCTCTGTTGAGGCGTGTAGTATGTGCAGTAGTGTGATACTCACAGCACAACGTAGTGCGGGGAGATTAGAGTTTCCCCGAGATCATATGCCTTGTCTGGCGATGTTGTATGGGTGGAGGACCCAATATTTTGTTCTCTTACAGACTTTTTGATGTAATGTAAACATTTTAGTCACGCCATATATATATATATATATACAGTTTTGAGTTTTTATGATGCCAATGGTTTATACATGATGATGTCTGTGATGTGTTTTAATTTACATGTAATGTACAGTTTTTTCTTTCCTTGAATCTTATCTGTGGGCTAAATACCGATCCCTGATATAATTAGCTAACGAATCTGAAACACTATTCAGTTCTCTTGGAATGTGTCTATATTCAATGTAATCAAACATTCGTTCAAGACGGCGAACTTGCAAGTGTAAACGTAGCAGGATAGGACTACGGATAGCGTAGATGCGGTTGAGTTGATAAACCGCGAGTTGGGAGTCTAAGTAAATAATGATACGAGAGATACCTAGGGAGGAGGCTTGGGTTAACAGTCTAATGACAGCGTGATATTCTGCCATATTGTTGGTTGTTGGTCCTAAATAGATGCCTCTTGAACTCACCACCTCGTCAAGCTAATAAATAACCCATGCTGCCAAGGCAATGTTTCGGGTATGTCGGCTGGTGCCATCTGCGAACCCAAAAAAGATAGGAAAGGCAGACGTCATATGCGCATGAAAACACAGGCACAGTCATGAGTGGAAATGGTAAAGAATCGAGCACGCGAAAGAAAAGGCACACCAAACTAAAAATACAATAATGTACAAAGTACAGACACTAGGTGATCTAGGCATAGTACTTTTTAAGGTAAATCCCGTTTCGGGGCTCTCCCAGGGAAATTCCATCATGATCTACTAGTTCGTAAGCACCTCTGTGTAAAACATGTTTCACGATGTAAGGACCGTGCCACATAGGTTCTAACTTTCCTGTTCCCAATTTATCGTGTGCTTGGTCATAAACGAGGACTAAGTCTCCTTCTGCAAAGGCTCGAGGTTGGACGAATTTGTCATATTGACTCTTAATTCATTTCTGATGTGCCTCATTAACGAGAGAAGCATCACGGCGTGTTTCATCCAGCTTGGATAGGTACAAGAATCGTTCTTCTTCCGCAGAAGTATGGGGCAGGAGTTCTACTTTCAATTTGAGTGACGGAATTTCACACTCGATTGGTAGGACGGCTTCAATGCCATAGACCAACTGGAAAGGAGTGAATCCAGTTGAGGTTTTCACAGACGTGCGATAGGCCTAGAGAGCGGAAAATAGTTGTAAATGCCATGATGTCTTTTTTTCCCCTACCATGCGTTGGATCATGGTTTTTAGGACTTTGTTGATAGCTTCAACTTGCCCATTTGCTTGAGGGTGGTAAGGGGATGAGTTTTCGTGGAGAAAACCCAATTTGACGTGTAATTCGCTCATCATCTGGTTTTTGAAGTGTGCACCATGGTTAGTGACAATGGCATGTGGTACACCAAAATGAGTAATGATGTGGTTGAAGAGGAATAGAGCTGTAGTACGGCCATCGTTCAGGAAGGTAGGCATAGCCTCAACCCATTTTGTGAAATAATCGACGGCGATGATGATGTAACCGTGCCTGTTATCCACATTTTTGGTTATCAAGATGATAATATGATTATGTCATGATAATAGAAGTTCAAACTCTTCATTAAGAACTTTTTCCTGAAGAAGGTTACACTTGTCATTTTCTCAAAATCATATTTTGAAAATAGTTCGCAGGCTGCATATATACTCTCCTGCGGGAATCCTTA
>JZKD02S2166067.1:0-10277 GCA_000966675.3 Picea glauca
TTTTTAGCTGGAGGCTTCAAAAGAAATTAACAGTTGTGACTTAATCAAACATTGAGATGGATGGCTCTCCTCCAATTCATAAATTCAGCGCTACGGGGCTCTGAGACATTCGGTTCCTGTGTCTCTCAATTCCTCGAGAGTGATAATATTTCAAAGTAATTACCCTACTCCTCCTACTTGATCCAATGGTCAAGAGAGGTCCCAAAGGGATCCTATATCAACGGGCTGCATGCCTTCATGAATTCGGGCTTTGAAACTTTTCACTTACAGAAACTTGGAAACCCCTGAAGTCACATACTCCTGGAGCTGACATGACAAGCTTACGTCACCCAGGGTGACGTGCAACCATGGAACGTGTGTGACACGTTACTAAAAAAAGACAGATATGGGTCTAAAAGGTGTTGAATCTGGGTAATATGTATCCCCACACAACCCCCTGCCATGTGGAACAAGCCACATCATCAATCGAATTTGGGATTTCGGAGCTCTGGGCTTCAGAAGTTTCTCAACTCCAATACATGATACCTCTCGAATAAACGAACGTTGAATTGAAATTGATGGATCACACTTCTCCCATGACCAAAGGCTATGATTAACTCTGGGCTTCAGGCTTCAGGGCTTCTCACTCCAGACGACCCCCACACTCTTGAAATACCGAACGCTAAAGTGACGAGGTTAGGAAGCTCTGAAACATCACTATCCTTCCACCCTTGCTATATCTAAAAGCCCAAAACACTCCCAAATTCCTCCCCTCCATTTAACAATCGAAGAGACTTTGGGACTCTAATGCTCCAAGACTCTGGTTTATAGAAGATCATCAAATTTTAAAAATCCCAAAGTGAAAAATTCCAAAGCGTTCAATGTTGACTGGACATGATCAATGACGTATATCCCTCCATGCCTACCATAAGATCAGACAGCATATGGGGCTTCACGACTCTAGCCTTTGATAGTTTAGGCCTTTCCTACCGACTCGCATCATTGAAGTGATGAAGTTTCGAAGTCCTTCCTTCCCTACTTGGCTTTGATCAACGTGGGATGATTGATTAGCCAGATCTGATGGTTGGGACTTAATTATTACCCCAACCTCTATTCACCTCCATCAGATGACCCCTATTCACCTACCCTTCAAATCCAACGGTCCATATCTCTCTTGATTCCATGGTGGCAATCGTTCCCGAATTCGAAAGGGATGGTCACGATCCTTCAATGCCTTCCTAAGGATCTCATACGTTCTAGCTTCTGCGTGGACTCTGCAATGCCATTCCTCTTGAGATTCATGACTTAAAGTTCATAACTTGATCTCAACCACAAGATATTTTATAGTAGATCTAGCCCATTCCGGCTCAGTGTTTCAACCAGAATCTCTGATACCAATCTGTAACATACCCAACCACCCACAGGATGGGCTATGCTAATTTTGAGTCCCCTTCTGGAACTAATTCGACTTTTGACCCATTCTTGATTAATAAATATGCATGAAATGTTGACATGCATAAATATGGATTCTATTTTAACATAAAAGAAATGAAATGTATGTCATGCACAACAATAACCATCAATAATACATATTCTAAATATTGAATTCAATGATAAATAAATACACAACAAAACAAATCATACATAGGTAAATAACCATAATAAAGCTCACTTATATTTTCTGCAAACATGACACCAACTGGCTGCAAACCAAGGACATTCCACTCAAACATGGACACTTTTGTTCAAAGTCTTAGAAACAATGTCACCCTCGAGCCAGGGATATGAATCCACAAGGAAGGTTCTAGAGTGTCACTCGGCTTCCTAAACCAGTTAGCACTCAAGCTCTCACACGCTTTCCAACACCCATAACAATCCAAGTACCCAACTCTCTTCTACCCATCATGCACAACCCAAGAGAATGGACCCCCCCTTCTCTATCATGTAGTCCCTCAGGCTATCCATCTCCTTACAGGGCCCCAGTGAGGTTGGTCCAGAATCTCCATGTTGGGACTCTCACGACTTGAAGCTATGAGCAATACTGGGCACAAACCAAAGCATCCCAGACATGCAGGTCTTGATTCATGGATGGATTACACCAAAGGTCTCTACAACTAACAATCCCATGGTTTCTCTTCAATAATTTGTTTTCCTTTCCCAAGCCAAGACACGAATGATGAAAGATGAGTGGGTGGTGGAATGAACCAAACTAAGAGTGAACTAAATGGTAAGGCAATGTATTGAAAAATGAGAGACTGGGTGAATGGGAGAAGAAAAAAAGCTAGTAGAAGGACCAGAACAAGAACGAGAGTCAGAACCCCCAAATAGACCAAGGATGGGTTTATGTAAATCTTGTAATTAAGGAACCACTTGGACTTCCCCCCAAGAATCCCATGTAACTATTATTCTCCATTAAGACAATAATGGGTAAATAAAAAATATGAAATAAACATGTATCCCCTCAAGATCCCTCTCTTGTGGAATCATAGCCTCCTAAAACTCTTGTCATTGTCTGTCTAGCATCCAACGATGTGTTTATTATTAATAATGCTCAAAACATTACGTTTCCTAGACACACTAACTTCTTAATAATTGTTTAGGAACTCTGGCCTTTCATAACTCAACAAAATACAATAGTTAATACGGGGTTCAAAACCTAGGGTGTTACACTTCTTCTTCAAGCTTCTCACACTCTTTTGGTTTCTTTATCATCTATATCTGCATTACCTCTTCCGTTCTTTTTCCTTCTTCAAGTTGGGTTTTCAAGGAGATGATTTCTTCTTTAAGTATTATTTCTTGTCAACTAAATTCTGTTTCAAGCTTGTTTAAATCTTTAGATCTTTCCTTAATATGGCTTATCAAAATATTTTCTCTCTTTTCTTCTTCTTTTACCTGGATTTTGAAGTGAGCAAATTCTTCAAAAAAACTATTTGATTTTCAAGAACCTTCCTTTAGCTTCATCATTTCTTCTTTGAATGACTTGATTTTCTTCCTTTTTTTCTTCATCTCATTCAAAGCACTGATTAGTTATGCCTCAAGATCCAATTCACCTTCTTCTTCGTCACTTTGAACAGTTCTTTTATGAGTTTCCATAGCCATAAAGAGTACCCTTTCTTAGTCACTATTTCTTTCATCATCCTCATCAAATGAAGAACTTTATTCTTTTGAGTAAATAATTTTATTGAATAATTTCTTTTTATTTTCTTTCTTGTTTCCCTTTTTATATTTCTTTTCTTTCTTGGGATCTTATTCTTCTTCACTATATGAATTCTTAGAATAAGTAAATTTAGAATAAAAATGGCCAATTCCATCACAATTAAATATTTTTAATGGAATCATACCTTTGTACTTTCTAGTTACTTTCTTCAACTTCCTTACGAAGTTTTCCATTTCTTCAACTTCCTTACGAAGTTTTCCATTTCTTCATCTTCATTTGAATCATCATTGCATTTGCAGTTTGAATTTGTATTTTTCTTCTCCTTCTTTGTCTTCTTGGATGGCTTGAAAGTTTCTTCCTTCCTATATGGGTTATCCTACTATGTTCTCATTTCATAGGCTATAAGGATTCCATGTAAATTTTCCATGCTCAACGTCACAATAGCTTCTCTTTCTTCTAGGGATGAAATCTTATGACCAAATCTCATTAGTAAATACTGTAGTACCTTTTGAACAATGATTGGTTCTTTAATTTCTTCTCCCAAACCTTTAATAGCATTCACTATTTCATAAAATCCCAGAAAGTAATATACAATGTGTTCATCTTCCTTCATCTTCGGTTGTTCAAATTGATCTCTGTAAGTTTAATCTTGAATCCTTTGACTTTAGCATCTCCTTCGTAATTATTTTGAATTTTGTACCAAATATCCTTTGCAAAGTCACAATGCATAGCCTCGACATATATTGTATCAACTAGGCCATTTAGAATAGCATTTTTATCCCTCAAATTGTTTTCACTGAGTTTCTTTCCATCATAATTTGTTGGAGGAGTGGTAGGTGTTGTGTATTCATCTACTACTGCTTGCCAGACATCAAATCCATGTGTTTGTACACAAGTTTTCATCCTTATGCTCTAGAAGGCATAGTTTTTTCCATCAAACTGTGGTATTCCAATCTTAACATACTCCATGATCTTCCTTTTAGTGGTTAGAATGTTTTCTTGAAGGAACTACTCTAAAACCAATTGTTGGAATACTGAGAGGAGGGGGTGAATCAATATTGAGTAATTTTTATCAATTTCAATCAGAACATGTTATCATTAAATTTATCAGTAGTATATCATCAATATATCATTAGTATTACCAATCAATAGTGCATAACAAATAGCCACAGATACATAATACACCATAATTTACGTGGAAACCCAAATGGGGGAAAACCACAAAATGCTTTCTTATATATCAAGTATTACATTCATAGGAAGAACCAACTTCCAAATTATCTAGCACCAACTGGAAGGAGGCTCCAACCCCATATTTATAGGATCCAACCTAAAGTAAGCTACAAATCTCTGAATTCTCCAGCTATAATTGGAAGGAGGCTCCAACCCACTAGTTTACATGATCCAACATGAAGGAAGCTCTAATTCCTTGTGTTCTCTGGCGCCAACAAGAAGGAGAATGCAACCCCCTAATTTACAAGATCCAACCTTAAGGAAGTTCCAACTCCCTTTGTTCTCTGAAACCAACCAAAAGGAGGCTAAAACCCCCCTTTCCTTTCCCCGTCCTGCCACCATGAAATATAAGTGTAGACTCAACCTGTCACTACCACTGATACTGTCACTACCATTTTCACTGATACACCAACCTGGCACTGTCACTTTCATATCAACCTGTCACTATCATTGTCACATCAACCTGTCACTATCATTGTCACATCAACCTATCATTGTCAATCTGTTAGTAACCAACCTGTCACTGTCACTGATACTCAACATCAACGAAACCATATCCACTCACATAGATCATATACCAATAACATCTATCAAACATGTGCCAAACATCACCAAAACATGCCTTTAGTCATGTGCCAAAAATGTACCAAGCATGTACCAATGATCACTAATAAGTGCCTCAACATGTGTCATACCATCATCACAATATGTGTCTCAACCAAGTACCAAAACATAAATGATATGCATCCAACAATATACCTCAAGCATGTGCCAAAACCATGTACCAAAATGTGTGCCTCAACCAGACCATGCCTCAACAAAATACCAAAAGATATGCCATAAACAATGTACGATAACATCACCAAGAAATGTAACTCATACATGTGCCTGTTGTTCCAGAGTTTGTACTTAAGGCTATAAAGTACTGAGTCTAGGCATCCAAAAGAGGGTGAAAGATATAAAGGAAGAAAATACTGGGAAAAGAAACTAAGGCTGATTTTTGAGTTGTCTGGTTCTAGCTTCCAATTGTTCCTGAATGTTTATGTCCCGTTCAATGGTTGCCCATGAACATTTGAGTTCGACCCGGGTAGTAGCAGTTTTCAGAATGGTATCGAAAAGGTTTAAAGTGAGGCTGGTTTGATCTGAGAGACTGGTTTCTATGTTGGGTTGCCTTTCCATAGATACATTCATAAAGGAACAAAGTTTTTTATAAAGTGTTGGTTGATTTTTCACCTTTATATTATACAAGAAAGAATCCCAAAATCGAATTAATAGTATAACGAAATCAAAGGTCATTTTCCGTAACTGAGTTAAATTTTAAAACCATGCATGAAGAAAGAGAAAACATAGAGTTGTTGAACAATGTGAGGCATCAATCAGGGAAGAATCTCACCTTGTGACAGAAGAAGAAAATAAGAAGGAAAAAATTTAATGAAGCATATGATATAGAGATCTAAACAATTCACAGGTCTTGTACATGCTGATAGCCGATACAAAGGAAAAGCTGTAAACGATTAGATGACTGAAATAAATGATCACCACAATAGAGGTTGTACTAAATTGAAGCTAAGCATTCATTAAAGACACATATGAGAAATGATGGGAAATGCTAAATAATAGAAGAAACACATAACCCAGTCTTGATGGAAAAAAGAGTCTTCGATCTGCCTTGTATTAATTCTGGCGAAAGAAATATTCTCTGGTACAATCGGCCAAAAGGAAAAAATCCCATGTTCTATATTTCAAAATTATACTTATACAAGATTAAAACACTTTGAATTCTAATCATTCTAAAAATTTCGGTTACAAATGGAAAATGAAGCGTTTCACTTCCTTGTCTCTTGTCTTCCTCCACATGGGCAGGGCATTTATTTTCTTGTTCTATGGCTCCAAAAATAGGATGGGATAGGCACCTGTTACTACTTGCCTCCAAAATTCTCAACTTTCCCCTCCTCAATACAATTAACACACCTTTCTATCAACTGGGCTAGCAGCTTGGAAGGTTCGCCTCAAATGTGTAGCAATTCTTTGCCAACTGTGGAAATCTTTTTCCTACTTGTCGATCCTCCATGATGATAGAGCACAATTACAAGCTTGGTTTTATCAACCATTTATCCACTTGGGAAATATCGACCTAACTTACCTGGGATAATTCAACTTGTCCTTTTTCCACATTTTCCTTGATATCCAGTAGATGTTTGGCTATGTCAATTTTTCCCAGTGTTCCAACACTACCTTCCTTATCAAGATCTAACAAATTTTTATTTATCAAGCCGAATGTTTCTTCACAAGCATTTCTCATCTCTTTATCTCTTTTTCTTCTCTTGGATATATTATGTTCCCATGCCTTCAGTAAGATGTTACCTCTAGTTTTCTCTAGGATATACAACCTGGAATTGATGGCCACCTCCTCTTTCGCTATTTCTATAACAACCTTTTGGAAAGCAACCCGAGCTTCCCCAGCTTCTATTTCTCTCAAGGAGATATCCTTTAACGCTTGTTCTATCTTATGAAAATGATTATGTATGGTTTCTACTTTGGAAAGTAGATCTTGTTGAGATACTTCTACCTTCTTTCGTATTTTCTTGGCTTGGGATTGGAATACCGTTATGTCTATGACTTGGTTTTCAACAGAAATCAATTTAGATTGCAACAATTTTATTTGCTCCTCATGTTGACTTACGCACGTTTGGATTATTTGTGTCGACTGATGCATCTACTCAAGATCGCATTTAAGTCTCTCAATTTCCTATTGATTAGTTACTCTGGCTTGCTCGAAACCTTTATTTGCCTCATCCTTGACATTCACCTCTGTCATTGCTACCCAAGCCTCCAATTTGCTGATCAAGAGGTTCTTTTGTTTCAACCATGGTTTCAAAGTTCCAATTGAATATTGGTTGGTTGTTGCATAAGCCCCTAATGTTCCTGCTACCTCATCGACGAATTCTTCCTCTTCCAAGGCTTCTCCATCTTTTAGGATTTTGTATTTTTTAGCTACTACACCTGCTCTTTGGTATGTTTCTTGCTTCACGACGACCTTCCTTTTCTTACTGAAGAAGAATTCACTAGGAGGCAACTCTTCTACAGAGATAGGTGTCAGGTCCTCCTTGAATATCCACTCTGTATTGGGGTTCCCCTTTGTGAATTGTAAGGGAGTGACAGATGCAATGGGGCTGTCAATTTCCTTGGTAACTATCTCTGGGTTTCCTTCTTCTTGGTTGGAGATATCTTCTTCCTGATTCGAGATCTCAAATTCCTTTGTCTTGTCCCGAGTCTCTTGTTTGTTAGGTTTCACGCCTGTTGAAATTTTATCTTCTTCTTGCTGTGTACCCGGGGGTTGTGAGTTTCTGCCCTATAAAACTTTGGGGAGGCAACTTCTTCTGTGCTCTTGGAATTTATAAAAATCGACCATATCACCGGGCAACAGAGCTTGAACTTGGCTTAAGACTTCAGAGTAGGACTTCACACCTCAGAAGATTTCATCATGAGGTGAGTCTTCGTGTTCTTATCTCTTCATCCCACATCTCTCCATGTGATTACTCACAACCTTATTTGGGTCGTGTTTCTTAAACTCAATGTCTACCAATTTCATTTCCTCCAAGGACGTAGCCTCCGCTTTGGCATGGACGAAATCTAATAAAGAATATGTACCAATGTGAATGGGGAAGGGTCGCCATACCTTCTTCGATACTCCTTTGAGCTCCTTTCTTATCCCACCGAGCACAGTTTTCCTGGAGATCTCTCGACATACTAGCTTGTCTAGTGAGAATAGCGGCAGAGCATATGGGGGGACAAAGGTGCCAAAAACCCTAATATACGAAAATTCCGCTTCTATATACCAATCTTCCATCCTGCTCAAGTTGGTCGTGATGTTATCTGAAATCCTGGGAAGCAAATGGCCGAAGATGGAGACATGCATTGGTACCATTACCCAGTTGAAAATATCGTAGACGAATTCTTTGGCTTTATCTTCCTAGAGTTTCGAGTGGTAGACATGAATAGGGTCTACATTAGTTGGAGTCCAGCTCCAGCTCATTAATGGGAAAGGTGTCATGAAGAAAATAGAGTCCATGATGTAAGCAGACATAAAGAATGAAGATGCTTTCCCACTCATCTTTTGTGCTTGACATTTTGTAATTTGATTGGCCAGACTGTCTGACAACAATTTGGCCCAGTCGAAAGAAAATCCATCTGCTACTGTATGAATAAGCGGTACCGATGAGAGAAAAAAGTGAGTGGTGTCCTCCTTCCCATACAGTCTACAGGCCATCATTTCTATATACATGAATTTTGGCACTAAATATGAGATTGAGTAAATTCCATGAGTATCGGCCTTGAATTTCGTAGGGTGTGAAACCCAGTCTTTGATCAGATTGGATAAGATTTTCCCAAACTGCTTGCATTCCTTGTTTTTGAAACCCTCTAATAATTTGACATTGTGAGTAAGTTTTTGTGTGGGAGACAATTTATACATTTCCTGTAAATGCTCTGGTCTGAATGTCCCAATTGCCACCTTCTGCTCATTGAATATTTCCCTAGTCGGGATGTCTACATGGTCCAATGCCCATATGATCATATCATAATAGAGAAAAGTCATGGCCTTGTTGCTATCTTGTGCATCTTTGACTGAGTGACGATTTTGTATTTGGTGGATAAGTCATCTTTCTCGTTATTGTTGGAATCATCTAGACAATTTATTAGCTTGGATTGCATAATGTTGGAGACATACGCCCATGTTTTGACAATATTGATACTTCTAGGTGAGGTATTAGAAACAATATCTAAACCTTGACCTGGATTCTTGGTAGGTGCCTTGGAATCTTTTCGCGGAGCCATGATATAGAACCTTGCAATTAGATCCCCTGTCATAGAAAATGAAAACACATACAGAGTTTATCTTGGTGAACTGGCTCTGTGCAAATTAGAAAGAAACCTAAGATAATGACTGAAACCTTTTCGCTTTGAGCACTTAATTCTGTGCGAGTCCTTGCTAATAGAACATTTAAATAATTTAATAGAAAGATTTAGAAATAAAACAGGATCTTACTATCAATCACCTCACTAAATTTCTAATAAATGCCATAAATGTTTGATAATTCACAATTCGGGAGGATTGTGACAACATTTAATTCTTGGTCCGTAGGTTGTACAAGTTGAAGGTTGTTTAAGGTGTTAATTAATCCAATTCAACCTTTTAATTAAGTGTGTTTAGTCCTTAATCCCCTTTTCGACGTTCGCAATATCGGATGATTTTACTCCTAGTCTTTGAACCATGAACCTTGAGTTCACGATAGTGCAATTTGGTTGATTAACTGTGATTTGACTTAATATTTTAATTAACCACAATTAATTAATGAATATTGCGACTTCGGGGATCGGAGTTACAAACGTGTTGTTTTTGAGATAACAACCACCGAGTCACGAAATCACAATAAAGATTAACTATGGCTTAAATGTCATTATTCTTATTATTAACCATATTGACTTAAAACAACTCACAACTTTGCATGTCGGAGGTTCGAAGGGAGTTCGACGTGTAACTCCCAAAATGCGAGAGCACGAGGTAATAAAAGGTGATAATCCATGCTTAGTGGTTCAATAATGGTTATTAAAACTAAACCAACTATTGCCACTTCGTGTGTCGAGATACTGGGGATTTGGTAGGTATAATCGTGATATACTCGAAATCCTGAAATCTAACTTTTTAGGCTTAAGTGTATCATTTCACTACTTAAAGAATAGGTGGCTCCAACCTTTGATAACTAGAGTATTTGAAAAATACAAGTGTTCCAACAGTGCCAATGATGTGCCTCAAACCATGCACCAAATATGTTCCAATTCCTCAACAATATACCAAAGACATACCTCAAGAATGCATCATAACATCACCAATGTATAACCCTCAAAA
>JZKD02S2166067.1:31687-42717 GCA_000966675.3 Picea glauca
AGTTCAGAGTCCATCTCAGCCCTTGATTATAATGGACACGTGGTGCAAGATCCCAAGGTCCAGAGACTTGGTACTCTGGAGATTTTGAGTGTAGGTTACTTGAGTCGAGAACTCCCAAAGGCCGGAGTTAATCTCCACCATTGATTGAGAGGTGATACATGGAGGAAGGAGAGGACCTTCAGTACTTTGGCACTCTGAGGGATCTGTGGAAAGGCGCTTGGGAAAGCCCCGAATCTCGAAGCTTCGAAGAAATCCTAGTCGTCGATCGGGACAGGATACATGGCAAAAGATCGTGTAGTCCAGAGACTTGGCACTTCGAAAGAGTTGAGGGTGTGGAAAGTATGGAACTCCTGAAGCCTAGAGTCCCAGAGTTCCTGTTGACCATCAATCTTATCCCTCAATCGCTTCTCAACCACACAATCTCCGATATAGTGTTTCTAATACAAAAAAGTGCCAGGAAGGATTTGGCTCGTGGTTTCGAGTTGTGGTCACTTGGGAAATGGTTTGAAGGAAGCACCGGTGAAGAATTGATTTCTGTATCGACCCAGGGATAACATGGAAGTGTTATTCATATAAATTCTTCACGATTTGAAAGTATTTGTAACATTATTGACAATTTTGTTTCTCATATGCTTAATTATGACAAAATTGTCACTTCCACTTTTTGCAGAATTAAGGGATTTACACACATCATATCATAATGCATATTGAAGAAATGGAAGAAGGAGAGGGAGCCTCCAACCATGATAAAGAGGCCAAATTCCAAAATACAATAATTGGCAATGCAGAGACAAAATCCAATGGACGCAAGGGCCAAGGGGAGAAAGAAACATTGCTAGAAAATGTGAAGAGCCTAAAAATAGCTACAAGGAAGACAAGAAAAGGTTGATGAGGGAAAAAATTCAGATAAATGATCGAGTGATGCAGAGCTTAAATCAATTGAAAATTCAAGCCAAGAATGGCTCAAAACATGAGGAAGAAGGAAGGTGTTATGAAAGAAGAGATGATAGTGGAAGAGTTGGTTATTCTAGAAGTGCTAACAGAGCTTAGAGACACCACCCACCTCCTTACTCAACAATAATATTTTATGCATATGATTATTCCTTAAGCAGTCCAGAGGTGTCTCATGTTAGGCACCAAAGAAGGATACATGAGGTGGATAGTTTGCAAGGAGATATGAGGAAGCTCAAGCCACCATCCTTTGATTGTGAAAGAGAAAGGGAAGGCGATGTTTAAGCATGGTTGCTTGGACTCAGGAGATATTTTCAATTGCACAACTATTCATCAAATATGGAAGCCAAAATTTCCACCTACCACTTGCATGGGAAAGCTACAATGTGGTGGGATAAACTAAAGAAAGTTGAACATATTAATGAGAATAGGATCACTTGGAAACAATTCAATAATTATTTCCAGAAGGAGTACCTCTCAGAGCATTTTTATGATAAGAAAATGCAGGATTTCTTAGAACTCAGGATGGGAAGCATGACTATGGCAGAATATGAGAAGAATTTCTTGGGGTCGTTAAAGTATGTTGGGTTTATAAACGATGAATAGGTAAATATACAAGGGTTTTTGAGTGGACTTCCAACCTTTTATAAATAAAAGATTCGGTATGATGAGCCCAAGACCTTGATTGAGGCCACAAGGAAGGATAAATACTTGTATGAGTAGGGTCAGGGCATAGAGTCCATGTAAAAATATTGGAAGGATAAGAAGAAGGAGAAGTCTGATCAGAGGAGAAAGGGATTCAAACCTCCTTTCAATAGAAATGAGCCTAATAAAAATCATCAAGATAAGTATGCTAAGGATTATTCCAAGAAAGAAGACTCCCTGGGAAAAAGGGGAAGACCACCAATCCAGTGTTGGGGATGCAAAGAAGATCACTTGTACAAGGATTCCCACATATAAAGGACAGGGTGAATATGGTGCACAACATCCAAGAGGATACAATAGTCAAAGACATGGGAAATATTTATGCAACCTTAGATGATCAATAAGAAGAATACCAATCCAACATGATCGAGGTGGAAGGTAAGATCATAAATCATTATGTTTCTATTTTAATTGATTCAAGAGAAAGTCATTGTTACATTGATCCTAAAATAGTGGATAGATTACATTTGGAGAAAAGTAAGCTTGGGAAATCAAGTTTGGTTCAACTAGCCACTGGAACCAAAAGGAGAATCCATAAGTTGGTCAGAAGTTGTTGCATAAGTCTTAATGGTGTGAATACTAGTGTTGATATAAATATCATACCATTGGGGTCTTACGATATTCTAATTGGAATGGATTGGTTGGACAAGCATCATGTTGTCCTAGATTGTCATAGCAAGACATTTACATGTCTTGATGGAGATGGAAATCAGAGGACTATGAAAGGAGTTCCAAGACCCATCTTTATAAGGGATATTTCAGCCTTACAACTGAAGAGATATTTCAGAAAAGGGTTTCAATTGTATGCATCCCATGTGGAGGAGCCAGAAAATACAAAGGGGCTAAGACTCAAATATTTCTCGATACTACAAGAATTCGAGGATGTATTCCAAGAATTACCAGGGTTTCAACCAAAAATGGAAATAAATTTCTCTATTGATCTAGTGCCCGGAGCTGCCCCAGTGTCAAAAACACCTTATAGAATGAGTACACCATAGTTAAAAGAATTACAAATGTAGTTGGAGTAATTTTTGAAGAAACGTTACATACGACCAAGTTTTTCACCTTGGGGAGCACCAATACTCTTTGTCAAAAATAAGGATGGAACCTTGAGGATGTCTATTGAATTTCGACAACTGAATATGTCTACTATAAAAAACAAGTATCCTCTACCCATAATTGATGACCTCTTTGATCATCTATGAGGAGAAAAGATATTCTCAAAGATAGACTTGAGATCAGGATACCATCAGGTAAGAATCAAGGAAGAAGACATCCATAATACAACCTTTAGAACCAGGTATGGGAACTATGAATTTGTTGTGGTTCCATTTGGATTGTCCAATGCACCAACTATCTTTATGTGCTCAATGAATGGCATATTCAAAAATTACCTGGATAAGTTTGTCATAGTATTCCTAGATGACATACTTGTCTATTCTAAGTCAGAGGAAGAGCATGACCATCACCTAATATGGGTACTGCAAGTGCTGAGAGAACATCAATTGTATGCCAAGATGAGTAAGTCTTATTTTTATCAAGAACAAATCCATTACTTGGGGCACATTATTTCAGAATAGGTTATAGCAGTAGACCCTAAAAAGATTGAGGCCATTAGAGGATGGCCAACACCAAGGAATGTTTCATAAGTCATATATTTTATGGGGTTAGCTGGCTACTACATAATATTTATAGAATGGTTCTCTAAGATTCCTCATCACATCACTTCTTTGCAAAATAAAGGAGTTAAATTTGAATGGACACCTGAGTGTGAAGAAAATTTTAATTCGCTGAAGGAATTACTTACCAGTGCACCTATTTTTAAGATTGTTGACCCAAATGAGAATTTTGTGGTATGCACAGATGTGTACAAGGAAGGACTTGGTGGAGTCCTCACTCAAAATGGACATGTCATTTATTATGAGTCCAGAAAGCTTAAAGAGCATGAGAGGAACTATGCCACACATGACTTGGAGCTTGATTCCATTTTCCATGTGTTGAATATGTGGAGGCATTATCTCATGGGAAAGAGATTTGAATTAAGAACAAACCATAGTGTCATGAAGTATCTTTTTGATCAGTCAACTTTGAATTCCAGGAAAACAAGATGGATTGAATTCTTAAGTGAATATGACTTTGAAATCAAGCATATTGAAGGAAACGAAAACAATTTTGTTGATGCACTTAGTAGAAGAGTGCATCTCATGCATGCTACAGCTGTCAATATGCATCAGTTAGACTTGAAGAGTAGAATTTTAGATGTTGTTGTTACAGATAAACATTACCTACAGGTAAAGGAAATCTTACAACAAGAAGATGTGCAATAGAAAGTAAAAGAGTATGAGATAAAGGAAGATGGGATACTTATGCATGAAAATAGAATTTATGTTCCTAGTTGCGGAGAACTTAGGAATTTGGTATTAAAGGAAATGCATAATGTTCCATATGTTGGACATCCCGGTTACCAAAAAACAATTACAATAGTAAGAAGCCAATTCTTTTGGCCGGGAATGAAAAAGTATGTTGATGATTACATCACCAGGTGTATGGAATGTCAAAGAGTGATGGTTGAGCATAGACACCCAATGAGGTTGCTACAACCATTACCGATTCCAGAGAATAAATGAGAAGCGATAACCATTGACTTTATAACTAAATTTCCCATAACAACAAGGAAACATGATTCAATCATGGTAGTGGTTGATAAATTGATGAAGGTTGCTCATTTTTTTCCTGTAAAAACAACTCATACAACATCTAACATTGCAGAAATTTACATGAAGGAAATTGCTAGGTTGCATGGGATACCTAGGACAATTGTCTCAGACAGAGACACTAAATTTACTTCAAATTTTTGGAAAGTATTATTCAAAGGATTTGGTACAAATCTTAACTTTATCACAACATACCATCTGCAGTCAGATGGGAAGATAGAGAGGGTCAATCGAATAATTGAAGACATGTTAAGAATGTATGTGATGGATAATCCATCTAAGTGGGGAGATTACTTTCACTTGATTGAGTTTGCCTATAATAATGGGTATCAATATTTTTTGAAGATAAGCCCATTTGAAGCCTTGTATGGTAGAAAGTGTAGTACTCCATTAAGATGGGACAACCCAACAGATAGGGTGGTACTTGGGCTAGAGTTTCTCAATAAAATGGAAGACTAGATGGTTAAGATTAAGCAAAATTTAAAGGAAGCTCAAGATAGATAGAAGGTTTATGCCAACAAGAATAAGAAAGAAATAGACTTTAAAGTAGGAGAGCATGTGTTGTTGAAAGTAAATCCCAAGAACAACTCCTTGAATTTGGGAAGTTTTACAAAGCTGGAAGCCAGATATTGTGGTCCATTTGAGATATTGGACAAAATAGGGCCAGTTGCATACATGCTTGCATTGCCCGTTTCCATGAAAGTGCATAATGTATTTCATGTCTCTTTGCTAAAGTAATATGTACATGATCCTAACCATGTTGTTGATTGGCATCTGATTCAGGTAGAGATAGAGGGATACTTTCAGATCCACCCAGTACGAATACTGGACAGAAAAGTCAAAATGCTTCGGAATTGAGTTATAGAGATGGTAAAAGTTCAGTGGACTTGCTATGGTCCTAAAGACATTACCTGGGAGCATGAAGATTCCATGTGGGTAGAGTACCCACATATTTTTTAATAAATTTTTGGAATTTTGATTCTTGTTTTGTATATGCACTGAGGACGGTGCCAACAAAAGGGGAGGGGATGTAACACCCCAGGTTTTGAACCCCCATATTAAATAATGTATTATTACATTGCTGAGAGGTCGAAGTTCCCAAAAAATTATTAAAATCCTAGCATGCCTAAGAAATGTAATGTTTTGATCATTATTAATAATAAATACATCGTTGTCTGCTAGACAGAAAAGGACTAGAGTTATAGGGGGATNAATCCCCACAAATTACAAAAACACATCCCTGGTCTTTGGGGGGGTTTGGTTGGTTTATTTGTTCTCCCATTGGAAAATACTCCCATTCATGTCCCCATTCTGGTGTTGTTGCTAGTCACCTCACACACTCATTCACTCATTTTTTTCATTATTCATCCTCTATCATGGATTTTGCACTCTGTCCATCCCTTCATTCACTCATCTTTCCTCACTTTAGTGTCTTAGATTTTGAAAAGAAGATGAATTGTTGAAGAGAAGCCATGTTTTTATGGGTTGTAGAGATGGTTGGTGTAGTCCAACCATGATCTGAGGCCTACATGTTTGAGACGCTTGGCATGTGACTAGTTTTGATCACATCTACGAGTCCTGAGAGTCCCAACATGGAGATTCTAGATTAGTTGCATTGGATCCCTGCATGGAGAGGGACTACCTAAGGGATTGTGTGGGAGAGAAGGGGGGATTCCTATTCTCTTGGGTGGTGCAGGATGGATAGAAGAGAGTTGGGTACTTGGATTGTTATGAGGGCTAGAGAAGCCCGTGAGAGCTTGAGTGTTGATAGGTTTGGGAAGCCAAGTAACATTTGGGAACCATCCTTGTGGATTCATAGCCCTGACTCGGGTGTGAAATTGTTGTTGAGACTTGGAACAATAGTCTCTACGGTTGGGTGGAAGGTCCTTATTTTGTAGCCAATTGGTGTCTTCTTTATAAAAGATAAGTGCTCTCTGTTATGGTATTAATAACCTACGTATGAATTATTCCACTATGTACTTAATTATCATTGAATTCAATATGATTAGAATATACATGCTTGTTGTTTATTATTGTGCATGTTTCATGCTTCATTGTTTATATTCTTGGATTAAATATTGATCAATGCATGTGAATCTTTCATGCATTCCCTATTAGGAAAAACAAGAGCAGGGATCGAACAAGTTCAAACAACGAACTTGTATCTAACATGCCTGACCTGTGGCTGGTTGGGTGTGTTACACTAAGTATCTATGGTTTTTGGGTCAGAGTGCCTATATATGTATATGTTTCTGGGTGAGGGTTCTTATGTACCTATGATTTTGGGAAAAGTGCCCATGTAATTTTTTTTAAGGTGGAATGTCTCTATGATTTATGGCCGAAGAGCCTATATGTTGATTTATGGTTGGAGAGACAGAATTGTAAGATGAAAGTACACTTGTAAGGTGTTGTGCACTAAGGACAATGAAAAAATAAGGGGGTAGGGATGTAAAATCCCTATTTTTAATCCTTGTGAATTAGAATGTAATTGTATAAACGTGATTTAGGTTGGTGAGCCGATGTGTTGGGGAAAATATCTTGTATTGGTTTAATATGGTTGGGGGACAAATGGTATGTTATGTGCATTAAAGTAATTAGTAAAAATAGAAATCACCAACTATGATACAAAATAGATGAAGAATGATGGGGGGGCTATGATTCCACAAGAGAGGGGGGGGCAAGGGGGAATTATTCATGGGTATTAATCCAACCCACATTCCTGAATTATTATTATCATTGTGTATGACCTTTTAATTGTTGTTGAGTGTTCCCAAATCCAATCATTTAACTCATGTAAGAGGGTGGGTGTGAGGGGTCACATCCCATAGTTATTGGAGAGCATAGGCATGATTACAATCATCTTGGGGAAGACTGTAAGTCAAGTTAAGTAAGAAAAGGGAGGAGAATTCATATCATTTAACTCATGTAAGAGGGTGGGTGTGAGGGGTCACATCCCATAGTTATTGGAGAGCATAGGCATGATTACAATCATCTTGGGGAAGACTGTAAGTCAAGTTATGTAAGAAAAGGGAGGAGAATTCATATGGCCAAGGGAACTGTTTTATGGAAAGTCACATTTTTGCATGGAAAGAAGTTTTCACTGGCATATTTTGGACAAAAAGAGAGGAGATGAGTGTTGGGAAGAGAACCAACCATGTTGGGATTGAAGGAAGCCATTTGTGGGTTGTGTTTTATGTTGAGAAAGAGGCTCGTGTGCCTGAAAATTGGGTTGTAATACTATGAAGTGTTTTTATGTTGAGAAATAGACTCAAGAGACTTGTGAGGGATATTATGAGCACTCCTGGAGTAGCTGGGAGGTTTTCTAGTCAACCATATGCATTGTAGCCCTAGAAGGAAGTAGGAAGGCTCAAGGGACTATGTGCAATGAAGGGGGATCCCATTCCTTGTGTTGTGCAGGTTATGGGAAACAAATTAGAACTTGGGTTTTGGGACTACTGTGTGTGGAGAGTGGATAGCTAAAGGGTTGGATCTCCTTGTGGCTTCATAGACTGATCTCAGGGGTGGCTTATTTTTTAAATAAAATGAACAACAATGCTTATGGATGGGAGGTTCATCCTTCGTACACATCCAATTGGTTATCTATTAATAGATAAGTTCATTGTTGTGTTTATTGTGATATTTGTTTATGGAAATTGTTTATATGGATGTTGTTTGTTTGTTGTTTGCTTGATCAATTGCATTCATGTTTTAATATATGTTGTTAGATGAATTTTGAACTATGGTGTCAGTCAAATGGTTAAATTGTGTGTGATATGTAGCTGATAAGCTAAAAGAAATTAATAAGAAGAAAATTTAATGTATTAATGTGTATTCCACACGTAATGTTGCTCAGTTGGTGTCTAGGTACGTTACAAATTGACAATTTTTACAAATAATTTGCAAGTATTCCCACAATGAACATTTTTTCAAACATATATCATTCATCCAAGATACTCATGGAAATAAGAGAGACAATATAGGCACTTTATTATGGATGAAAAAACCCAACAAAAATACAATCACTATGGGGTGTTATAACAACTGCAATATCTAATGAAACAAACAAAGAAATCCAAGAAGTTGTAATTCATGTCAATGTCTCTTCTAGTAGATGAGGTACCACTCTCTAGTGGTTGTTCAAGTCTCCCAAACCCCACATAACTGCTACAACCCTGCTCCAATCTCCATGACTCGACCAGGGAGGCACTCAACCCTCCTAAAACCCACACAGACCAGCCCCAAAGAGACCGTGGTTGTTCTCCTCATCTAGGATACCGAAAAATAATCCCCACACCCCCCTCTTCTACTTCACAGGCCTACAAATGGGTCTCACAACCATTTCTCTACCTCATGGCTTGAAAATGGATCTCATATCCCTTCCTCTACCTCACAATAATGAAAAAGGATCGCTTGGCTCTCCAATACCCCCATGGATTCCTCCTAGCCTCACGGACTTGCCACAAAAAATAGATAGGATCTCCCTTGGAACCCCATGATCCCTTCTAGGAGCTACAATTTCTCCCTAAACCCTCACTGATTTTTTGTGTTCCTTTTTGTAAAATTTTGCATACACTTTTTGTACTAGTTAACAACTTTTACAAATAGTTTGCAAGTATTCCCACAATGAATGATTTGGAAAACATATAACATTCATCCAATATACTCATGGAAATATGAGAGACACTGTAGGGAATTTATTATGGACGAAAAAACCCAACAAAAATACAATCACTATGGGTTGTTATAATGGCTTCATTATCTAATGAAACAAACTAAGAAAACTAAGAACCTGTAATTTGTGCAGATTTCTCTTCTAGGAGATGAGGGATCACTCTCTAGTGGTTTTCCAAGTCTCCCAAATCCCACACAGCTGCTATAGCCCTGATCCAATCCCCACAACTCAACCAAATAGGAACTTGACCCTCCTAAAACCCACGCGGACGAGTCCCAAAGAGCCTGTGGCTCTTTTCCTCAGCTGGGGGACATGTAAACAATCACCATGCCCCCCTCCTCTACTTTGTAGGCCTGCAAATGGGTTTCAAGACCCTTTATCTACCTCGTGTCCTGCAAATGGGTCTCACAACCCTTCCTCTACTTTGCGAACCTACAAATTGGTCGCTTGGCTCCCCAATACCCCCACAGATTTCTCGTAGCCTCACTACCTTTCCACACAAAATATATTGAGCCTCTTTGGACCCCCACAATCCCTCCTAGGTGACACAATTTCTCCCCAAACCCTCACGGATTCTCTAAGTGACCAAAACCCTGCAAAATAGTTACAATTTGACCCTCCAAAAAAGACAATGATCCTCCAAACAAGTCACTACACTGTAACTGAAGAAAATTCACAAGATGAAGCTCCAAGGGAAATCTTGGGAAATCTTGGATGGATTCCCCTATTGTTTATCTATGGTGGATGTTTCACTACCAAAACCAAACTAATAGTGGAAGGGTTTTCCAAAACCCCAATGAAAATCTTGGCTCGAAGAGGACTCCAAATAATAGATCAAATCATCATGAGGAAGGTGAAGTGCTACCCTTCCTTTATACTTATCATAACCCCATTCTAGATCTTACCTCTCGTTAGTCCCTAAACCTGCATAACTTCCCTGTGCTCCTAAAACTATCCTATCCATTCACAAAACGTTTCCTTGATATAAGTTTTCTTCATTTACTTTACACTTTATTTTTATTGTGTGATTACCTTTGCTTGAAACTAGTTTCATTTGCTTCTTATAAGGTATGATTAGAAATCATTACATGGGTAAAGATGTGTCACATTAGATTTGTTTGATTTACATCTCCAATTAAAGGACTTTTCCCAAGGTTTATAGGATAAATAGGTTTGTTGCAAGAATGTTGTCGTTCTTGTAGCACACAAAAAAACACCATGACTAAAGGTGCGATTCAAAATTTGGACCCTGTGACAATACATTCTGATCATGCAAAAGTATTGAGCAAATGACTATTTTCTTTCATCATTCCATATTTCAAGGGTTGTCTTAGCTAATGGTGATCTTATTATGATCAATTGAGTACGGGTTGGTATCCATCGGTACTTCCAGAAACCTCATATATTGGGGTATGATCACACTTTGTCATATCATCATTTCGATGGAGATTTGACTTGTTTAATGTTTTATGCAGTGATGAGGTAAATGAAAATAACTATTTCTATTATTTTCACATGCAACAAGACCCTGTTATGTTAGCATTTTGTGTAGATGTAACTTACAAAATATATATAATATTAAGTGATAATAATCATAAATAATAATAATAATAATAATAAATAGTTATTAATTATCTAAGGGATGCATCATTTCATTGATGGTCACCACATGTGCCTTTAGGCTGTCTATATATTTGACACTCTCATTGTACATCTATTCATCATATATTATCTATTTTATCTCATTATATACATTCTTATTCAATATATTTTCTTGTCTAGTATGGATTACATTTATTTATTCCATTTATGATGGATGTCCATCGTAAGAACCCGATTGGTTCTTTACATTGGTATCGGAGAAAGTCCAATATCAACCTTTGGCTGCTAGACCTATGGTCAAAATTTTGCTTCCCTTGGCAACGTCACTGCAGGCCTTTGGCCACTCAAATTTTCAAGTTTTTGGAACTTCGGTCTTTGACCAAAAC
>JZKD02S2166078.1:0-21057 GCA_000966675.3 Picea glauca
CCTCAACTTTCCTTTGTATTACACACGGTTAGTCCTATTGATCAGAATGATAAAGTAGTGCAAGCAGAAATTGCTGCTGGATTAGGTGAAACTCTTGCATCTGGTACTAGGGGAACACCTTGGCGTTTAGCAGTCAATAAATTTGATGGGACTGCAAAAACATTAGCCTTTGCTAATTTCAGTGAGGAACTAGTGGTTATAACTGGTGGCCCTGCTGATGGTAAAGTTATGGGGTTGACGGTGGATTATAGTAAAAAGATTCTTTCCCTGGATCCAATCTATCGATATCAGCTAGGGCAACGGTTAGCTACAACAGGATTCTTCCTAGAACAGAAGTTTGGTGGCCCTCAGGATGTGGAAGGATGTTTAGTGGGTAATGATATTTATATTGTGCAGACGCGGCCTCAACCTTGACGAATTTCACATCCTTGTGCCTGTTTCTTCTTGCATTGACAATTGCTGGAATTGGATACTACACTATTGATGTGTCAATCTAATTGCACAAATTGCATTTTGTGAGCTGGCCTAGATGAGGCAGTAACGAGGCAGAATACAATGTATGGTAGATAATAACTTATAAGGGTCATTCATGATTCAGTATTAGATATATTACATAGACAAAACCTCTGAAACCTGTCAACAGGTTTGTATGGCTATGATTTTAAATAATACTATAGAACGAACATAGCAGCGTTTTTGACTTCCAGTTCTTAAAACAAATTTGCAAATTTTGTTGAAGAGAAGATAAACCGCTCGGATGACATCTTCAATTGGTAATTTAGCAATTTATATTTTTATGCATGTCTTCCTTATTAGTATTTATAACAGAAAAAAAAGCACAGAAAAAAGGTTGCATGCTTGTATGACAAGTCATTGGATGCACTGTAATGAAAACAAGCACAGAAAGATGTGTAATAGTAGACATATTGTGTGCCTAACCTTTGTTCTTAGTAAAATCATTCTAATTATTTTTTAAGTGGGGTGTACTACATTTAGCGCCCTAGATATCTACTTATTCTATTACTTCTACTTCAGTAAACTTATTGTAAGTATTTTTTAAGGGGTGTGTACTACATTTGGCTCCCTAGATATCTACTTATTCTATTACTTATGATTAGAATTACCAACAAAATTCACTTTTTTAGCATCCTTGTTTTGAGGTCTCTATGATCAATTAATTGCATCAAATGTTATACTCTAATTGGGCAATGCTCACCACCCTCAATTAATCTCTTGAGTTAAACAATTTATATTAACATGTAGAAGATCCAAAGCAATAGTAATACATACACAATCTAACTATAAGCACTCACACGGAGACACACATTAATATGATCATCAAAACATGTACAAAGCTAGGTTGTAGGAAACACCCCCTGGGTGTCGTATCAGTAACCCAAAATGCACCCAAACGTCAAAATGGGTGCGAGACTCTGTCGAAACATCGTACGATACGGTCGACGACGTTTCCAAGGCATTTTGGCCTGTATGACGGTTGTTTCAGCAGATTTTTTTTTTGTTTGCGGGCCCGTCCAAGCGGCCAAGAGGGTTGTGGGTCCCTTAGGTGGAAAAAATTTCTCTCATTAACCACTAATAAACATTTTAATTCTGTCCAAATATCATCACCATTTCACCCACCATAGTAATTAATTAAGTAAAAGTGACATTCTCATTTATCTTTCATTTTCATCCTTTTACTTAAATTTTTAACATTATCATTAATTGTTTTAGGGTGTTTGAGAGTGGTTCCAACCTCACTGGACTTCATATGGAGAAAATAGAATTTTAGGTCCCATTCAAAATTCAACAGACTTAACAGTTTTTAGGATTTCAAGATTTTGGCAGGATTACAACGTTTCCACTGGATTCTATCCTATATGAGGGTATGGAACTGACATTTAATCAAGAGCATTAAGCCCTCTACTTCGATGTCCACCAGTTAACATTTTTGGGGTTGATCGGTCCGGTTCTGATAACATTTCTCTCTACAATACAAGGATCTACACGTGTCATACTAGGGTTTATTCACCCCCCATGATAAAATGCTCTCGAGGAATGATTCTTCTAGGGTTTGATGCCTCTCCTCTATGATGGCGCACTCTCTAACAAGATGTTAGTCCGATGCTCCTATTCCATGGTTGTAACCAAGTGTCCTCATGCAAGGCATTACTCCTATAACTATGTGCCACATGTCCTTTCATGTTAATATAGACATGGTTTTCCTTCTAAAATGTCATTTATGTGTGTCATTATTTTTTATTGCAAGATAATGTGTTATTTAAACTCTCTCTCTCTCTCTCTCTCTCTCTCTCTCTATATATATATATATATATACATACATTACTCCTATAACTACGTGCCACATGTCCTTTCATGTTAATATATACATGGTTTTCCTTCTAAAATGTCATTTGTGTCATTATTTTTTCTTGCAAGATAATGGGTTATTTAAAAACTCTCTCTCTCTCTCTTTCTCTCTCTCTCTCTCTCTCTCTCTCTATATATATATATATATATATATATATCTATGTATATCTATATATCTATATATATATAGATATAGATATATCACGTTTCCCCTAACGTTTCCATTTTTGGAGGGTCGCGTTTCCTGACTTGTTTCAAAAACCTCTGGATGTTTCCTGATTTTGTTCAACTTAGGTAAAAAGGATAATCGTCTGTGGATTGAAGGAGACAACATACTCATGGTAAAACTCATGGAAAATGAGCAACCTCTCTTTTGTCTGCATGTTTCTATATATTGAATAACTAACAATGTTTGGAAGTTTGGACATATGCAATTGTCAATACAAGTTTTTGCTTGCCAATAATTATGTAAGTACATGTGTCATGAAGACATCACTTGATACATAAAGTTATTGTTCATTAATTCCTTTTTAATTTATAATTAAATTTTACAATGAATAAATAGATTTTTGTGCCTAAATGTTTTATGCACATCGTGCTTGAAGATGCCCATTTAGAATAAATCCTAGGTATATTGCTTGGGTAGATGAAGATATTTGGAAATTATGGGCTATCGAGATTATCATCAAAGTCAAATACACACGAATGTGCATCTCACGTAGTGATTAGTTCAAAGAAAGATGACAAACATAGTATTTGTGTAGATTTTAAACAATTGAATGCCATTATAAAGAAAGGTTTTGTGTATGCACAATTCTGATGGGACCCTTTCAAGTCACTATATGACCAAAGGATTGCATCTCAATATGTCATAAATAAATTGATGATAGGCACTACTATTACTAGTTTCCAATCATTCCCTATACAATCTTCATAGATTGTTCTGCAATTATCACATCAATTTTCCTTTTCTTGTGTTTTAATTGGGCTTCTATACTTGATATTTTCCAAATATTCAAATTCATGAGTTGGCCATTTGATAATTGTTACATTTTCAATTTGGAACTTTAAAAGATGAGAACAAATTGCCTTATCACTATTGAAGGCATTGTCTATTGAGTTGCTAGTTGGACATGCATCACAACTTATCATCTATTGTATTGCCTTCAATATCCTTTCCATATCTCCTCTTCCTATTTCCATCTATCTTCTTGCTCCACTTTGTTTTCTACTATTACTCGAATATCAATTTATTCCATTCACTTTGCCTAATGAGTTCAATCATTTTTCTATTTTGTTTTCAAAATTGGATCATAATCAATCATCCATTTCTACTTCACAAATTTCAAGGGACCATGAACTCATAATCTTCCATCCACCAATGAAGAGCCTACTATATTAAAGGTTCATATATCCTTTCAATAACAATATCCCATCCATTGGAGGTTGAATGGATGTGTCCTTTGTTTCTTCTTTCTTCTTATATTTAGAGCAATTCTCCACTAATGGCTTGATTATTCAAATTAATGCATAGCCACTTTCTTTTCATCTTAATTGTTTTTTTATTTCTTTCGCAATGATGAATTGTGTATGCATTTAGAACTCGATTCCTCTCGAGCAATGCAGGATAAAGTGATAGACTACTCATTAGAATCACCAAATGCCCATAATGAAATTCCACTCTATCATCTTAATGGGTTGGCACTACATTAATATACTAACATGCATGACTTTGGTTTGCCATTTTTAATGGAAATTAAGACAATTATAAGACCAACTTTCCTAACTAATGTCTTGAAGTTTTAAAACAAATTTTTCATTCATTCCATACTCAACATTGACAATCATAATTTTCACGACAATGTCACATTAAATCCAACTACATTGTGTTCATCACTTCCTTCTAAATGGTCTCCCCATAAAACTAAATTCTATAATGATTATATTTTGTATTGTTCTATTCAAACTTTTGGTCAACTTAGTATGTTATTTATAAGTGTTTCAACTTCTATAGAAAGTTAATCTTGTAACACTTAACATGTAGGGGAATTTAAACAATCTTGTTTTACATCTTCATTTTTCCTATTGTCATTCTTTGTTGTCAACATGGACTTCATAGTGTATCAAGCTTTCTTAATTGCCTTCTTGGCTTTTATTAACTTTGTTTTGTTCATACTGCTTTGAGAAACATGTCAGGAGGGATTGCACCACATAGGTGTTAGGACTATGGGTAAATATTCCCCTAAATTTCTTGAAACTTACACTCAGTGTCATCTCTTTGATACATGTCATTTGGGTGAGGTACACCACAACCAGAATGGAACCCTAGTCAACTATTATATATTCTTATTGACCTTAACAATGAACTAAGTTGTTGCCAATGGTCCCTTAACATTAGGATTTGCATCATACTTCAAATGTTTATTTCTCATGATCATAAAGGGTCCTTGTAAATTTTAGCTTATATAAGGTTTGCACCTATGGTTGTATGCGGGGAAATTCCTACTTTGTAGTGTATCAAGATTTCTTAATTGTTTTCTTTCTTAATTGTCTTCTTTCTTAATTTTCTTCTTGGATTTTATTATCTTTGTTTTGTTCCAACTACTTTGAGAAACATGCCCTGAGGGATTGCACCACATAGGTGTCTGGATTATGGGGCAACTAATCCACCAAAATTGTGTGAAACTTGCACTTAGTCTCATCCCTTTGATCTTTGTCTCATTTGGATGGGGTAGACCACAACTAGAATGGAACCCTGGTCAACGACTTCATTCTCTGTTGACCTTAACAATGAACTAAGTCTTTGTTGGTGGTATGTTTTTGTAACATTAGGATTTGCATAATACTTCAAATGTTTACTTTTCGTGACAGTTAAGGAGTCCTTGCAAATTTTAGATTATACATAGTTTGCACCTATGTTTGTATGCTCGGGGAAATTCTTATTATCATAATCATTGAGACCCCACTACTTGAACATTAAAAATTCTTCCATTCTAAAGAGAAACTAATGCTTATATTATTGGAAGAGATGCACAATTCCATCGAAGCATAGTAATTTGATATCCTTACAGAAAGGTAGCATTTCCCTACCTTCCTATGGAAGTAGAGCAAGCATGTGTAATATAGAACCTACATCTATATTTCCACAATCTATTTTATAACAAATGTGCTAGTTAAACAATTTTGAGTTCAAATCCATTTTAAGGAAAGTCTTTAAAGGTCCTAGTTCATCTTTTTCAACAGAGAAAGTGGAGAATATGCATTGTGATTACTTAGACACTCCACACATATTTATCACCAAGTAAGGAAGCACACTAATCTAAATTACATTTTTACATACCTACAAACCAATGTTAAACCAATGTTGTATCCAAGGCCAAACATTATTTGCAAATGGACACCCTTAGAAAACATGCTTAACATCTTCTAGTTTCTCATAATCACTATAATTCCCATATGTAAATCTTGATTTATGAGTTCCTTCTTGTTGTAGGGAGTGCATTTACAAAATCAACTAGGCAAATAGTTTCATTTTGAAAAAGAAAACCCAACATCCCATATAACATGCACATGTGAGCCTTCTCTTCATCATCATTAATATTTTGTCTTTTATTTTGGCTTCCATAAAAGATATGATGATCATCTTCTCATATTGTTGTAGTATCTTCTATACCAAAAAAAAGGCCTTATAACTTCAAATCCAATCAATCCAATTTTTGGAAAGAGAGGAATCTAACCCAATCTTATTCTTCTCTTCTTTGAGAATGGCTTCACAAATATTCCAAAATTCAACTTTATCTCTCTCTAATAGCTTTCTTTTAAGCAAAAATCAATCCAATTTTTGGAAAGAGAGGAATCTAACCCAATCTTGTTCTTCTCTTCTTTGAGATGGCTTCACAAAGATTCCAAAATTCAACTTTATCTCTCTCTAATAGCTTGTTTTTAAGCGAAAATATTCCACTTGAGCCAATCTTGTTTATGGAAGTTTTAGAGGTCCTTCCACTAATTAATCCCATTATTGTTGATCCACTTCCCCCAAGCCAATTTAACATGCCCAAAGAGTCTTTGTTGGTTTTGAAGTACATCACTCATTGCAATTGTAATGTCACTTTCCAAATGATCTCCCCGGGAGATTGACGTAATGGCCTCAGTGATTCCCATAGGCTATAGCTAGTGGAAAAGAGGATTAATTAATTATTTAATGTCATCATAGCGGAAACGTGATTTTTTTTTAAAGTGACATTGAGCAATTAATTAAAAAAGTGTTTTAAATGACTTAAGTTTATAAAGTCACTTTATTTTATTAAAAGGGTAAAATGGTCCGAAAAGGGTCAACGAGGAAGCAAAAGGAGAATTACGGTGCTCTCTCTCATTATGCATTTGTTATTTTCTAAAAATGAAATTGAGAGAGCTCTTGTGGCTTTGGATCTTGGGATGAAAAAAACCCTAGAGGAGTTTGGGATTAGGTTCGATGGTGAAACTATCCACCCTAGCTGATCGAAGATGGGAGATCACTCGAATCTTTCATTGTGCTTTGTTGTGACTAAGATTTAATCATTTGACAACTGATATTTCTATTGTAGAAGTCGATTTTGGCTTGGGAAGGGTGAGTTGAGTTAGTGGCTACAATTTTTGGTGTTCGCAATCGAGTCTCTTGTCAAAGGGGGCCGAGTTTATCACTGTGGGAGAGTTACCTCATTGTTGGACCAAAACAAGTGTTGTAGGGGCCTATTTCCTGTGTGGGAGGTCGAATCTTAGCTTTGTTGGGTTGAGTTTGGTATGTTGGGTTAAATCCCTTCATTTGTGGGCAAGTTTTTTGAGCATAGGGGTGAGATATTCCCTGCTGACCAAGTCATACTCCTTGAAATAACTCATTGAATAAGTTTTATCATTTGTTTTCGAAAGGTAAGATTTGATGTAAGGCCTACATGTGTGTCTCTCTATATTTTCCTCAGTGCTTTGAGCTTGCAATTTCATGTGTAATGATCAACTAGCACCACTGTCTGCTTCATCGGTAAAGGGTGTTTGGTGTGTAATTCCTAGCCCCATTAGTTGACCAGAGGTAAGCATGGTTCCTCCCACCAATGTTCAACTCCGTGGAGAGGGAGAAAACAAGTGAAAATTCTCTATATAATTGTCCCTTTGAACCAATTACAAGACTCGGTGCCATAAAAATGAAATTTTTTTTCCAGATGTTGATAAACATGGTGAGGAGTGGGATTTTTCTTTCAAAATCCCTCCCTTTTCCATTCTTCACCACACTTTGTGATGATTATGTGACTCATTGTACCTCAAATGATATCGATGCAGAAATGAATAAGATTATCCCTAAATTTTCCCTTTAAAAAAGGAGGAAGGGAAGTGTTTTCCATCTCATTATCTCCTATGTGGATAAGCTATTATATATATGGAATTACACTAAAAAGGAGATTCTCATCATGTCGAAATGCAAGACATGTTCCCTTCCCACACTAATCCAGGATCTCAGGGAGATTATATGAGAAATAGAGGGAATACTCCCACCCACATTGGTCAATAGATCTTAGGGATACTATATCAAACAAATAGAAGAGATAGAAAGAATGTAGTCAATCAATGATTTTAAAATGGATTAATTCATTTTCAATTCAATAATTATATCCAACTAGATTGTTTTAATTAATATCCAATTCAATGTACTAATACTTTTAGAACTATATCCATGTTTAATTAATTTGAAATTTCAAAACCAAACTCATCCATTCATGACCATGCAAAACTATTTTTAAAATGGTTTATTTCATTTTCAATTTGAATGAGGAACTATTTTTAAAATAATTAATGATCATACATTCAAATATTTTTAAAATTGTAATAATCATGAAAGAATATTTTTAAAATGGTTTAATTCATTCCCAATTTGAATGAGAAAATATTTTTAAAATTATATTTGTGACTATATTCATCTAAGTCTATTTTTAACCTTTTTAACCTTTTCATTGAAGTTATACATAAGATATTATGTTTATCTTGAAAATGTATTTATATCAATTTATTTCATTTTAAAATTATTATTTTTTAGTTAGGTAAAAGATGTAAAGGCTGGTTAGTATTATCTAATTCAAGGAGATTGTGTTTGTTCAAGTAATAATGGACCAAATAATTTGAGACTAGTTGAGCACTATAAAAATCATTATTTTTAACTTTCTAATCACCCAATTGAAAGAGCATGAGCTGAATAATACAAACACAACATTTTCATTGGAGAATATTTAAAAGTTTAAGATGGTAATTTTATGGAACTCATATAATTTATGGGAGAATTTTTTTATAACACTTATCTGTTCTCTAGGAATAAAGTTCAAGATGGTGATTTTATTAGCTATTATCCTAAATTTCCTTTGTATTTTTAGTTTTTAATTTATAACCATTTGGAGTAAAAAATATATCTCAATAGTATTAAATTGAAACTTTTTTACTCCAAGATGGTTATATCATGAAAACAACAAATCCAAAAATATTTTATAATGAAAAGAGTTCAAGTGTAAGGTAAAATTTATCATTGGTGAACCTTTGGTTGGTGATAGCTCTCTTCAACCTCTCTTCTGTGAGCTTGTTATTATTGATATGATTAAGTGTGTTTCTAAGTGGATGGAAGTTGGTGTCTTTGAATTGTTATTTTTTCCAACTCTAGAAGACAAGTCGGCTCAAGGAAATATTTAATATTAAGTGTTTAGCCTCCAGAATGAGAAGTTGACCCAGACAACTCAAGAAAAAGTATAAATACAGGAAGCTAGATCTCATTTGGTGCAAACAGCTCGCAACTGCAGAAATGTACAAGTGTGCACTGCAAAAACTGGGTAAGTGCGCAAGTCTGGAGAGTAGTTGCGGTTGCAACTACTGCAATCTGTATTCTCGGTTTAGGCTTGGAATTTCTATTGGTTATGGTTTGGAATTTCTTCCCTGTATGCTTGCTCTGGAGAGAGGTACTCTAGATTGATTGGCTATTAGGCTGAGGGTTTACTTCCAGAATCATTCTCTGTCAAGGTTAAGGTGCTTGGGGGTGGCTTCAGCCTATGGTTGAGTGACAATATTGCTATATTGTCTATGGTTAAACTAACACATCTATTATTTCTAACAGGTTATGGGCCCACACTATCTTCAGACAGTCTGACCATTGGAAGATAGATTGGGAGGATTTTCTCAGTTATAGTTGCAGTTGCAGTCAAAGTTTTTGCTATAACAACAAAACCCTAACCCTCTTGTTGAGGCACCTTAAGTGAAGAGATTGACCTAATTTATGTATATCCTGGTACACCTTAACCTAGCGCACCTCCTGGTACTCTCATCAAGCTAAGACGTCAAGTTTGAGTTTTTTTATCAAAGTCAAAGGTTGACCAAGTCAAAGAAGTTATGACTTACTCTATGAAGCAAGAAAACAAGTTAGAAGGGGCCTGTAACTTTAGAGCGTGGAAGACAAGGATTGACCTCATCCTTGCCAAGAATAAAGTGTTAGATATCGTGAAAGGAAATATCGTGGAGCCACAGATCGAAGAAGGAAAAGAGAAGGAACCTCAGAACGTTCCAGTTATGGAGAAGTTCAAAGACAATGACATAAATTCCATGCGTATCATAGTGGAATATATAAAATAACACTTGATACCCTACATCTCCCATATTGACTCATCTAAGAAGATGTACGATGCCCTAACAAACCTCTTCTCAATCAGAAACATTGGACAAGTATTGAGTCTGAAGAATGAGCTCTGTGACATGAAAATGAATGATGATGACAACATAACATCATACCTTGTGAGAATATCTTAGTCAAGAGATCAAATACAAGCTATTGAAGAAATCATTTTAGAGAAGGCATTGGTAAATATAGTACTCAATGGCCTTCCCAAGACATGGGATACATTATCCGCAAGCATGAACACAAGAAAGGGGTATCCCACATTTGAAGAACTTTGGACTTGTTGTGCACAAGAAGAATCAAAGATTATCACAAAAGAGAAATCCCAAAAGGAATACAATGACCAAGCTTTCACAACAAAGTTCAAGAATTTTAGGAATAAGAAGAATTTTGGCTCAAGGAAGAAAGCAAATCAAGAAAAGGATATGTCAAAGATACAATTCTTCAACTGTCAAAAATATGGTCACTAAAAGAACCATTATCCCACGTTAAAGAAAAGGAAGGAAACAGACGAAGCAACAATTGCCGAAGAAAGAGAACCCTCAAAGATGGCCAAGTAGGATAAACATACTTATTCTAAGACAAGGTAACAATATTCTTCATAATTCTTGTACATACCATGTTTACATAGATTCTCTACATATCTTGCATATATATTTCTTATAAGATAATATGTTCAAAGAGAAACAATACCCATGGAAGAATAAAAAGATAAGGATTGTTATCACGATGACTACAAGTCAAGCAATACACATGAAAAGATGAAGTACATTGACAATCCTTGGTAACAATTCCTGTGGAAGCTATTAACATAAGTAACAGCTGCAAGATAAGATGAAATCATAATCAAACTTGAAGAAACCTGGAAGAAGTAAAAACAAAAAGAAGTTAGCAATCTAGAGGAAATTAGAAAAAGACTCGTGACACTTTGCAGAAGGCAATAAGGATGCAGACGAAAGCGCAGACTCTCTTAGATGGAGGGAGCTGATTATATAGCTCCAAAAGAAGAGCATGCATTCATGCATGAAGAAAGGATTATGAGGGAGCTAATCCTAAACAATATGATTCATTGAGGATTATGAAGTATCTATCCATGTTCCCATTCATGGTAGCAGCCATAAAAAGAAACACGTGTTTAGTTTGACTTTAGAGTAAGTCTTCTTCGAAAAGAAGCCTTAAAAGTATCCCTGGTTGTCCATCCACATCCATGATCCTATGATGAAAGGAAGAATTTGGAATCTTCAGGGCATGAAATCTATAGAAAACTCCATGGACACAAGAGATAAAAAGAAACACGAGGAAGAACATGAAGATTCCAAGAGAGAAAGAAAATCCAGAACAACCAGTCATTATATTGAGAATCACAAGACTACTGGCTTGTTTTGAACCCACTAGAAGCAATCAAGAAGAATAAATGGAAGTTGTGATGAATAACAGTGTATGAAAGACTTATGAATGGAAGCATTGCAAGATTCACAACTAAAGGTTCTCCCAGATGGAGGGAGAAGACTATGATGATAGCTTGTTCTAGTAACCAAACATACCTCTACCTAAGCTGTTATATCTTCTACAATATCCATGGGTTGGAGTTTACATCAGATGAATGTAAGGACTGTCCTCCTCAACAGAGTTATTGAATAAGAAGTGTATGTAGAGAAACCTCAAGGTTTTTAGGTATACAAGAAAGAGACCCTTGTATGCAGAGGGAAGAAGATATTGTATGGATTCAAACAACTTGGTGCAGAGCCTCTCATGCACAACAGAAATGTGGTGAAAAATTTCTATAATAGAGATAATGTATCAAAATGGTTGCTCAGAAGTCCAGGATGATGGATTGCTAATCCATGACAAACTTTCATTATGACAGAAGAAGTGCTACTTGGATATGTTTCAGTTTGAGCCTTTCTATGATGTCATGAGCTAGTAGGAAACAAAAGTGTTGAATTCAACCATGATATATTGTAATGATCAGAGCTATATGAATCCTTCAGAGAAAACCAGTGTTCCAGACAGACCGAAGTACATTGAGATCAAACATTACATTCTCCATGATGGAGTCTAGAAAATAGAAGTGGTTCTCTAATATATCTCCATAGATGAGAAGATAACATATATTTTGGTAAATCCTCTGTCCAAGATGAAAAATTTTGCATACCCAAGAAACAAGCTGGAGCTCGTGGAGACGATTTCCTTATTGAAAAAGGAAGAGATTACTCCCAGGTTGGGAGGGAGCACTGATGTGTTATTGATTTATGGACAACCATTTTTCAGTTCGAAAAATGGTCCAGGATGAGCTGTTCCTTTCCAGTTCGGAAAGTGGTTTGAGATTTCTGATGGACATGCATTTTACAGTTTGAAAAATGGCCCAGATTGGATAGTCATTTTCGTAATGAAAATGGTTCAATAGATTGCTGATGTACCATAGACAACGATTCCCCTTGTGGCCAGCGTGGGGCAATGGTCTAGGGCAGTCATTCTTCTTGGCAGTCACTCTGAGTAGTGGTCAAGTATAATGGTCCGCCTTTTATGAGGGAAATCCCCTTATGGACTAGCAAATAGGGTTATGCTTTGCATGCAGATATGACCAAGAGAAAATCTACTTTTTACCTTCATCCCCAGACTTAAATCCTATTTCTTTTTCAGTAAAACATGGCTAGATCAACCTACCTCGTTCCAGGCGTTTGATGTCAATCCCTTGTCGCACTTGATCACTTGTTCACAGTTCTCCTTTCCAACGCTGACCTGCATACAAGACAAGCAACAACTACACATATTGCATTTTACCTATAGACTAACAGGTTAGAAATTCAAACATGTACTTAACAAATTATGAATAACTCATGAATTGGGGTGGGAAAAGCATTTTCTTTATTACTTTGAATGAGTCAACTTACAAAAAGTCGAGATCGGCCACCGCTCCATGAACCTGATCCTGGGCTCCTCTTCAACTGTCCTCCAACTTCTTTGCTTTGTCTCTATTCTGGCATAAGGATGGCTAAAGGGTTGGGACAATGGGAATATGCAAATGGGCAGAGTTTCTTTGCTATCTTTTTCCTCCTCCAAATGTGACCCCTAGCCCTTCTTTTATAGGTTAGAAGAAGCTAGGTATTTGGACGAACCCTCAGCCATGCATGGCTGGGAGTTTTAGTTAGCTCACCCAGAGCTGTGTGTTCTGTCGACAAATTTCCTTTTTTCGTGCTTTTGTTGGTCCACACGGGTTGTTTGAGGTCAACTAGCGTGTACACGTGTGTAGTAATGGAGTAGGGCGCGTGGGATTTTATAAAAGAGTATTTTTAAAGAGTTGTTTAGCAATGCTTTGGCAAAGAAGGGATTTGAGATGGTCTGATGCTAGGTAAGCATGTATGGTGCAATTTAGGGTTATAACAGATACCCCCTAATGTGTGAGGTCAGAAGAGCATTTGATGGTCGAAATACATTACCAATCTTTACTGATGTGCCGAACGATTGAGCCCAAGGATCAAGAATTGGAAGGTGTCGTTTGCAAAATAACAAATGTCTCACCGAGGCGGGCATACCCATGCTTAGGATAAAATAGAATCATGGCTACCAATCAAATACACTGTAGATCCATGTCATATAACTATATAAAGAGTAGCCACGAACAATACACAACGAAGCTACATCTCGAAATAAAAAAGATATACATATAAAGTATCCATCTTCTAGAAGCTGATACGGCCTGATGGCTGGAGATGATATATTTAGAGCTCGAGAAACAACTTCAAAATCTTCAAAACTCGGGTAGGAGTGTAACATGAGTGTACAACTGCACTACCCAGAGGTCTTCGACGGCTCGTCGGTTATGGACTTGATAATCTTGACGATCAGACTAAAGGCTTCATTGATTTCTAACAAGGACTTGATTGGACATTCAGGATGGCTGGGTATGAGGGCACTAGATAAATTGTAGAGGGGCCGACTCAGGCTTGGTGAAAAACTTCCCTTGGACAATAGCACGAAAAATGATGAGACTTAGGCAGCATGGCATTAATCATAAGTCTCTGAAGCAAGAGGCAACACAAACTCTCCATATGTTTAGAAGGATAACCAAACGGTGGAGGACACAACTCGATATAGCGAGAACAACTTCCTAAGGTCATACTACATCCCATAGTTTTATGAACAAACAGACGCTTCATCCAAGGGTGACTCATTATGCTTCCGATAAAAAAAACACTTTTCCCTTCCTCTTTTTGGGGTATATTTGATTTTTTTGTCTTTTTCACTAATTTTGGGAAAAAGAATAAAGGAATGTTACGTTACGATGGAGGAATGAGTATTGCAAACATGAAAGTTCAAGGCATAAGGATGAGACTGATGTTCTAGTATAATGATACTCAGGAAAAATTCTCCGGGGACCAAGGGTGTTAAAACGTAGAAGCAAACTGTTACAAGGTTGGTGTATGCAAACGTGGTTAACAAAACACACAATGGTAACGTCCTTCGATGTAAGTTTAATGAGCCCAGGGAAGGTAGGCTCGGTGGTTTTTCATATTTAGAGAGTTTGAAAAAACATAAAGGGAGACTCCATTGGGGTACCTTTTTCGAAGATAGTCGAGTCGGTTCGAAAAAGGGGTAAACTAGCACCGACAAGACGTCTATTCAAAACCATTTTAATGAGTGTGACAAGGACAAGATCACTCGACCATTTTTTCATTTTTAAGGAGTCTGAAAAGAGCTTAACTATGGACTCCGTTAGGAATGTTCTTCTGGACCAGTTTAACGAGTGTGAAGGAATAAGGTCACTCGACGATCTTTTCAATTTTAGGGAGTCTGAAAAGAGCTTAACTATGGACTCCGTGGGGGTTCCTTCTTCGTAAGTTTAGTCCCTCAGGCCCGAAAAAGGGATAAAATTATACCTGAGAGTACTCTTCTATAGAGCTGAAGTTCCATAGAGTATACCTTTGTTCGTACAGTTGACTGTCCGGACCGAAAAATGGGTAAACTACCGCTGGACAGACGTGACTTCAAATTTTAGTTTAATGAACGTGAAAGGCCACAAGATCGCTCGACAATATTTTCATGTTTAGAGGGTCTGAAAAGGGATTAAAAGAAGACCTGTTATTTTTTGGGAGTCCTGAGGGTGAGGTCAAGAGTGAAGAAGAATCATGCAAATGAGGCTAAAACTCGTATTCAGAAAAAACTACAAGGACTCCCGAGCCTACAATGTTTTAGAGATAGAATGAATACCATAATGCAACCAGGATCTACCTAGGGAATCCATGTTACAATAAGCTCTACCACCAAGTTACAACACTTCTAGAGCAGAGATGGTGGTTCTGTGTCACAGCCTGATGGGATCGATCCTATGGCAAAGGAAAAAGACAACGAGATACGCAAATCAGGGTAGAAACCTAACCTATATGTTCAAGTTGAGCGTCGATTTTTTTTTTCCATGGGCTGTCAAAAAATACTCAAAACTCAAAAAAAAAAAACCGGTTCCAATACTCGATCAAATCCCTCTTATGCAACTCCTGAATCACACTAAATGGCTTTCGGTATAAAGAAAACGATAAGGGAGTCCAAAAAAATGACAAAAAGAGGCCAAAAAGTCTATAAATAGAGGCTGGTAGCTCATTATCACCATTGTTGATTTGGAAATTGACTCTGGAGCCAAAAGACCCCCTTTGATTAAAGTGGTGATTCTGGGAGCTACAATGGATGAAACAAACTTATGTTTGGACCAAGTAAGTACAAACTCCCTTATCTTGCATTTTATGTCTTTATTTATGCATTGGGTTTCATTTTTTAGGGGGGCTCCGACCTTTAAAAGGTCGGCCCTAACACGGGCTGTCTCAGGACAGGCCGCGTGTACATTCAGGCAGAGTAAACTCTGCCCACGCGTACACGCGACTGTCTCCAATACAACATGTGTGGGCCCCCTTATTGAATGCTAAAGACACAAAAAGAAAGGGTTTAACTCTCCTGAACCTTTTTGTTTTGCAGGATGTATGTCCATTGGAGAGAAAGAGAGCATGGAGAGGTGAATGAGTTGGTCGGGGAAGACCCCAATGCTGTGGCTACATTGATGTAGTGTGGGTTACTCAAGTTTTTTCTATTTCCTTTCATGCGGGCACAACCTAGGCTACTGAATGCCTTGGTTGACTACTGGCATTCAGATGCAAAGGCATTCATGTTAGAGGGGCAGTCACTGGTGCCCATGGTCGAGGACATTTACTTTTTGATTGGCCTCTCTAGGAGAGGGGAACCAGTCAATTTTCAGACTTTTCCGGCGGGGCCGCATAACATAGAGGAATTGATAGGTCTATACTGTGCACCTGATATAGACCACGTGAGCACGCAGGTGCCTATAAGAAATATCACTAACCTATCGTTACAGACGATAGTATTGTTTATTAGGTGAATCACTAGTTCTGCGGCTCTACATCAGGCATCCCGCGCACAGATGAACTGTGCAGTCCAGTGCTTAAATGCACAAGTTTTCGATTGGAGTACCACCTTTCTTGAGTGCATGAAGAGGTAGTTGACAGATTTCCGTTTGCGAACACATAAGAACTTCGGGTTCAGGACCATTTTGTGTTTGTTCTTTTTTGAGAGAGTTCCGAGTTTTATTCCTTGAGTAGTGGTACGAGGATACCGGGCCTCTCTTCCTGCTGTGTGTAGATGGGCAGTACTACTGCCGCGACAGGGTGGTGGAAGGAGCAATGAGTCATTCGATGATGACTTTTTTGCATGGCTGTCATGACAGATCCCGGTTATAGAGGACTACCCCTATGCCGGGATTAATTTTTCGAGAGACCTGGAGATACCATTACCTCCTAGTGAGGTGCGAGGGGAGATGGGTAAGTCTCCACCTTTGTAGTTTTTTTGTTGTATATGTGATTTTTATGTTGTTTTGTTATATATATCATTTTTTTGTTATGCCAGAGTATTTGACAGATATATGTTCATTATGTGCATATGTGGGACCAGTGCGACCCGCTGACTATGCGAGGAACACGCGTCGTCCTCGGCTAGGGGCCGCACCTGCTGTCGTCGGGGGACCAACAGTAGCATGAGATCTTCCTGCCGGGGACGCTGAGAGGGTATTGAGACGGGTTGAGCGTAACTTCACTGCGCTCACTCACACGGTCTCGATGGCAGAGATTGAGGACCTGCCACCATCTATGCAACCTCATGTAGTGGGGGCACCATGGACGTGGGTCAGATTGTTTCAACGTTTAGCCAATGTTGTGGACCAGTATAACAAGGCCCACAGGCCCTAACTTTAGCTAGACATCTTGACATGCCATGAGCACTACTTGTATATATTTTTTGAGGACATAAGCCATGTGACTCATTATCGGTCCTATTTTTTGAGACGCTTGCGTCCATCCATGTACTCTAGTTACTTTATGATATTATATATTTTTTTTGGTCTTTTGTGTCTTATGGATTATGTGTGCAAAAATGTATTTACATGCTTATGTCCATGTTCTTTCATATGTGTGCAAGATGCCAATCTAAAATTTGATTAGCTAGAGTATCTGTAACTTGGTTTAATTCCCTATGAACATGAAAATATGTAATATAATCAAAGTTTCATTCTAGGAGACGTACCCTAAGGAATCATCGGTGTAAAGTTGGATCATGAACCCGATACACTCTGTTTAACTGAGACACAACCAGTTGAGCGTTGAGATAGAACCGGAGATGAGAGATAGCCAATGACAAAGTGTCACGAAGCAACTCAATAACTGTGCTACACTCAGCAACATTATTTGTGGTGTCACCTAAGCATATACCTCCGGAAGATAATAACTGGCCTTGAGGTGTAAAGATTACCCAAGCTGCAGAGGCAAGCCTCCGAGTGTATCGACTAGCACCGTTTTCATACCCAACGAACACCTCAGAATCACTTGACATCTGCCACAGTGACGAAAGATAATATGAACGACACGTCCATAACACTAAAAGAAACTAAAAAGTAATAGTACAAAGACTATACTTATGTTACAAAAAGTTACCCATAGTGACCTGCCTATGAGTAATACTTCTTGAGGTAGATCTCGTTTGTAGGCTCTACCAAAGAATTCCCTTCAAAATCAACCAGACGATAAGCACCCTTTTTTAAAACCTCTTTTATGATAAAAGGTCCGAACCACATGGGTTTGAATTTTCCTGCCCCTAGGGGGTCCTTATCTTGGTCGTAGACCAGGACAAGGTCTCCTTCAGAAAAAATCCAAGGATGAACGAACCTATCATATTGACACTTGAACTTATGTTTGTGAGCCTTGTTCGCCAGGGCCGCATCACGACGCTGCTCATTGAGCTGCTCCAGGTATACTAACCGTTCTTCAAGTGGAGAAGTGTCTGGCAATAATTGTACTGCCAACTTTAGGGACGAGATATGACATTCGATGGGAAAGACTGCCTTCAACCCGTAAACGAGTTGAAAAGGTGAGAATCTGGTTGCAGTCTTAACAGATGTTCGGTAGGCCCATAATGCTGAGTATAACATCAAATGCCAATTTGACTTGGCTGAGTTGATAGTTCTCTGTAAAATAGTCTTAAGAGTTTTGTTTACAGCTTCCACCTGCCCATTTTCTTGGGGGTAGTAGGGTGATGAATGTTCTTGCCGTAACCCAAGCTTTGATGTTAACTCGGTCATCATTTGGTTCTAAAAGTGACTGCCATGGTCAGTGAAAATCTTCCTTGGGACACCGAACCTTGCTATTATCTGATTGAATAAAAAGAGAGTTGCAGTCTCTCCATCATCTTTAAACATTGGCATAGCTTCGACCCACTTTGTGAAGTAGTCTACAACTACGATGATATAGCGGTGCCCCCTTGTTGAAGGAGGGTTGCAAGTAGTGTAATCAATCCCCCATTTGGTGAAGGGACCAATGGTGATGACAGGAAACATGGGAGTGTGATGTTCCCTCATCTTCCGAGAGAAGATTTGGCACATATGGCACTTCTTGACCGATTCAATACAATCTTTGAGTGTCGGCCATAAGTAACCTGCTCGTAGAATTTTTTGGGTTGTTGCCAACCCAAACAAATGACCGCCACAAGCTCTGGTATGGAAATCGTTAAGCACGATAATTGCTTCCTCATGAGTGAGACATCGGTGTAGGATGCAATCTACACCTCTCCGATACAACGTTTCATCGATTATGAGATAATTCTTAGCCTGATGGCGTATACGTCGAAGCTCATCGCGAGAAACAGTGGTGGGGCACTTCAAAGTCCGGAGATAAATAAGTATATCTCCATACTAGGGATCTGAAGATGTGATAAAAAACATATCTCTCCGGATAGGCGATTCTTCAGGCACAATGTCACCTGATTCAACCGAAAGTTCCAAAAGAAGTTCTGCAAAGACCATTGACTTTTTGGACTTTGCTGAAACAAAGTCTAAGTCAAAATCTTGGAAGATGACTATCCATCTACTGATTTTTCCGCCTATTACCCGTCGTGTCAACATGTACTGGAATGGATTCACGACAACAATGACGATGGTCTTGCTAAACATAACATAATGACGAAACCGTTGAACAACATGAACTGCTGCCAATGCAAGTTTTTCGATATGAGAATAATTAAGTTTTGGTCCTACGAGGCCTCGACTCAGGTAATAGATCACGCATTTTGAGAACAAGTCATCTTCCTGAACTAAAACCATGCCAATGGTTGACTCTGCTGTAGCCAGATATAATAAGAAATATTTGTTATAGTTAGGTGGTCAGAGCAGAGGTGCAGTTGTGAGGGCATGTTTCAATGCCTCGAAAGAGCATTGAGCCGCATCATCTCAGTAAAAGGGAACATCTTTCTTCAGTAAGCGCATAAATCCCTTGGTGATTTCAGCATAGTTGGTGATGAAGCGTCGTAAAAAGTACACCTTGCCTTGTAGACTCTGAAGTTGAAGGATTGTGCGTGGGGGGGGAAATTGAATTATTGCCTCCACCTTGAGAGGATCGACCATGATCCCTATTGTTGATACTATGAAACCTAACAATGGTCCTGACGTTACGCAAAAGCTTCACTTGTTTGGATTTAAGCGAATCTGAAAGTAGCGACAACGTTCAAATATAAGTCAGAGGTGTGTGGGATGATCCATTCTCTTGCGAGATCGTGATGCTAAATCATCTAGATAGGCCTCGACTATATGCTTGAGGTCATGGAAAGCAAAAGACATGGCCTGCTGAAATGTGTCTTCAACATTTTTGAGACCAAAAGGCATTTTAAGATATGCGAATGTACCCCATGGGCAGATGGATGCCATTTTGTGTTGGTCTTCGGGTTTGATTTGGATTTGATTGTATCCTGAAAAACCATCCATGAAAGAAAAGGCTTCGCAACCCGCGCTTTCATCAATGATCTGGTCGATGAACGATGTAGGAAAATTATCTTTGGGACATGCCTTGTTCAAATCAGGGAAGTCAGTACATACACGAATCGTGCCTTGTTTTTTATTGACCGGCACGGGGTTTGACACCCATTGGGTCAAATGGATCGGATAAATAAACCTGGCTTTTAGCAATTTCTCAACCTCAACCTT
Organism: Picea glauca; assembly: GCA_000966675.3. Lineage (NCBI taxonomy): Eukaryota > Viridiplantae > Streptophyta > Pinopsida > Pinales > Pinaceae > Picea > Picea glauca. Next base: position 20,568 of record JZKD02S2166078.1, read on the forward strand.
AATGGCTGCTGCTTTCTTAGGATTAACTGGACGAAGCTTCTACCGAACCGGCTTGGCATCAAGATATGTTGTGATTTCATGTTCAACTATTCTTGGATCGATGCCTGGAATTTTCTCGTAAGACCAGGAAAAAACGTCACAAAATTATTTGAAAAGATCTGTGTAGATTTTAATCTCTTCGGGGGAGCAATCCGCTCCGACGAAGACATTCTCCATGACACCAGGGTTTTAGGAGATATTGATCGGTAAGGTTTCAATGATAGTTTCCATATTACCCTCAGCATAAACCTCATGTGTAGCTAAGGGATTAATAGGACAAGACTGCTCTCCCGTCATGGTCACGGTGAATTCTCCCGCTTCAATTCGGATTAACTCTAGGAGGAAGTATGATCTATGATGAAGATATTCACAGGGTTTATCCGGACTAGTCATTGATTTAATTATTGCTTCATCAGAGGGAAAGACTAAGTGCAATGAATCGGTGTGAGCG
>JZKD02S2166078.1:22086-42715 GCA_000966675.3 Picea glauca
TAACTGGACGAATTTTTTGTCGAACAAGCTTAGCATCAAGATACGTTGTGATCTCATGTTCAACTATTTTCAGATCGATGCCTGGCATTTCCTCATCAGACCAGGAAAAAACGTCTCGGAATTCTTTGAAAATATCCGTGTAAATCTGAACCTCTTCGGGGGAGCAATTCGTTCTGATGAAGACATTCTCCACAATGCCGGGGTTTCGGCCACCACAGAGTAGTTCTGGGTGGCCCTTGCGTTTGGGTTATGAGAAGCTTTTTTAAATGCACCTCTGGGAATGCGTGTCATTGTTTCTCCCAACATCTTCTCAATCTATAGAGGAAGAGATGGGAGGTCTGCTTCTTTACCCTTCTTAGAAGTTCTTGGTTTACTATAGTCGTGCGTTCTAGTTGATATAAAAGCATCACCCCTAACCATATATACGTTCGCAGATGCGGAGTTGTTCGGAGGCGGACAGGGTTCTTGGCTGCCCCCTTCTGTGCTTGCAGAGGCTTGAGTTAGATTTTTCCCATGTTGAAATGGATTGGTCAACACCGCCTGATGTTGCTGCGTGACAAATTTTTGGGCCTCTGCAAGTCGAGGACATATATGGGTTGGGTGGTCTTCCATGCACAAGTTGCATGGATACCTCGCCTTCTGTTTTTCAGTGTTTTCCCCGCCAGGATTATCGGTAGGTTTTTTATCCCCCTTTCCCTTCTTTCATTGTTTTTTCTTTCCTTCAGGCTGCTGGGTGGCCTTTGGGTTAATTGATTGCACTGTGTGTACCTTCGACGTTTGGGAAGGGGGAGAAGCCAAAGTAGTAGTTTGGCTGGCCGCTGTGTGTTGTATAGATAACTGCTACAACTGCTTCATCAATTGCTTAGCGGGATTTGTTTGTGCTGAACCAACAATACCATCGGCATGTGGTCTAGCTCTCTGTCTAGTTTTATCCAGTATTGAGCATGGCACATCTGGCAAGATGTTGTATAATAAACCGGACTGAGAATAGATGAGCTCAAATTGTTGAGCTCTCATGATGGTGTCTTCTTCGGAGAATACTCCCGATGTTGCGACGTCTTTGGATAATTGCGGAACCAAAGACTTAAGGAACCACTCAAGTAGGAATGTTGGTGGGACTAGTACCTTGATTAGACTCTTCCGACGCCTCCATTCTCGGATGTGATCAGAGATATGATCCGCTGTCGTCTGTTTGAAATGGGCCAGCAGCTCTGTGCCAACATCGTATCTCACAGGTAAGTGGAAATGGTTTAGGAAATCCATTGCTAGCTCACCGAAGGAAGAGTATCTTGAGAGATCGAGCTCAATGTACCATTTCGCAACACTCCCAATGAGAGTACATTGAAACAATCACAACTGTACGGAGTCATCTTTTAATGAGTTAGATGAGCACCAAAGATGGAAGGTAGTCATGTGATCAGCTAGATCTTCGTTAGGCTTGGCTTCAAACTTTGGAATGTCCGAAGACAACTTCGTCAGCATAGGAGGCCAACGCGGATCGTGACAAATGGGGTCATTCAACAACCTTGTCAAATATGGCAAGTGCAAAGTCGCCAGGAAAGGTAGTTTGGGTTGTTGGTGATAACCTCAGAAAAATGGCCCTGGAGTTTGACTGGCACCAAGTTGCCAGGAAAAGTTTGGCTACTGGCCCGGATTTTGGTAGAAACCAGGGCCCTGGCCAGCGTATGGATTTTTCATATGTGGAGACATCATCGACTGATTTCCCAAATAGGACATAGATGGTTGGGCATGCATTATATTCGAAGGACTCTGGGAAGGGTTTCCCCATATTGGTCCTATGGGGATGGGCATTGTAGTTTGTCCAGGGTTCTATTGATTGTGGAAAGAATTACCCTAGATTGACATTCTGGACGAGAGAATGGATCCCTGCCCAGAATTCCACGGTCTTGATGTGGAGGAAGTTCCTAGGTTTTCCCCTTGTGCAGGAATAGTACCCTACATAGTAATAGATTGTCCAAAACTGAGATTGCCCCCAGTCAGGAAAGAGGCTGAAGAGAAGGCATTGTTATCAAACGTTCCAGCCAAAGAAAATGGTGTCGAACCTACCGGCATGTTATGCGAAGGTGGTCCTTGACTCCCCGCTCCAAATAAACTATGGTATATAGGTTGCCCGACGTACTACTGATGCGAGCCACTGAGTGAAGGGGATGAAGGAGGGATATGACCTCCTTCGTAAGGGAAAGCATTAAAAGGAGTAGGACTGCCCCCTATGTGACCTTGCAAAGGAGCACTAGAGCTCCCTACCCCCAAACCTGAAGTCTGTAAAGTGGAGTATGAAAGTACAAGACTTGTACCCGAACTAGGCATCCCGTATGAGAACGGAGGGCCCATCGCACTTGGTGTGAAAGGGGTTGTGGCCACTGCCAAAGACGGGATCAAACCACTGTGCGATGTAGAAGCGGTCGAGACCATGGTGGCTCAGACCGATGATGGTGGGTTAGGAGGTGAAAACTCTCCTGTGGTGACAACTGTAGTGGGAATTGAAGAATTCCCAGAGGGAGTAACAACATTTGTTTCCATTGCTGTATGCAACACTATCTGGTGCTCGTAAAATTGGATTGGTATGATGAAAGTTTCCAAGAAATCAGTGGTTGGGGTTTCAACCGAGCTAAGAGTGTGTGCTTCAAGGTCCAAAATGGTTGATTCCTCTGGGTGTTGGTCAGACACAATGGCTTGTAACCTGGTTGCTTCAAAAGACCCTTGTTGGTCTATCTTTTGCCTTAATGGTTGTGGGGGTGGCTCCAGTGTAACCGACGGTAGGCCAAGAAGCTTTCGTGATCGGTGGAGCTCACGATCATCCACTGTGTGAGAAGATCAAAGACACTCTAAGGTAGTATAAACGCTCAAAAGTAACACACACTAAAAAGGTCCCTAGACGATAAGACAGAGAAACACTAAATTAATTGGAAGAACAGTTACAACAACCAACACTAGAGCAACTTACCAGTGCAAGTGCAACTTGAACATGGAAGCACCCTCCGAGCATACTCTGCAAAGTGTGGCCCGATTTCTATCCTAGGTATCGAGGTATACCTCACAGTCACCTGTGTATGTACCTATAATATATAGGCAACTAGGTTGCCAGTGCGCAAACAGTCACCAGGCATGTACAGTCGAAAGTCGGGTAGACCACAATGAGCAGGGTATTGAGCCCGAAACTTGTCAATGGTATCGAAAGCAAGTGGTCCGGAAGACAACTGAGGACCTCAAATGGATTCGAGACCCACGAAGTCCCCGTGGCAAATGCAATCATTGGAATCCCAAAACAAGCCCTCTATATGTGTTCTCCACTACGATTGGTCCAGCTTTGGAGGGGTTATCTCCGCTACTTTTCCGCAAATGACCTCGTGTTTATCCCCTATGTTAGAGGGGTGTCCTAGATAAATTTCACGACATTGGACTTAGACACTCCCTAACTCAGACTCCAATGTTTGATTTTAAATGGCCTTGAAGAGTTTCCTCTCCAACCTAATTCAAGGCCCTAATCCTGAACTAGTTGGTTAACCCTACAAATAGAAAAGTCTAATAAATTTTAGATTTTAGCATTAATTTTATGGATTTGACTTATGTCAAGGCGTATGAAAGTGAAACTGATGATGTGTAAAAGACGCAAGAAAAAATGAATAAAAAAGCTGGAAACAAAACTTTTACTCAATGCAAAATTTCAACAACTTTTCAAAATAAATATTTTTTTAATTTTCTAAGATTTTGGATAGCAAACTCAAAAGAAATTTCACTTGACTACAAGCTACTTATGATCTAAGTAAACTGCAAAAACTTATGAAATAAATGACTTTTCCCTGGCTAATAATGCATAAACACACTCTTCAACCAAACAAGAAAATGAAAGAGATTTTTTATTTATTTAAATGCTTGATAAAGAAAAAAGGAAAAATACCAACAAGCAAAAACCAAGAAAAACAATTCTGGCCTAGTCGCAGATCACAAAGAATCAATTGAAAAAATCAAACACTAGAAATTTTAAAAAATAACTCTCACAATTGTCTAAAAACCCTAAAATAAAAAAATTTCTTTTTTATGACAACTTTTAAATCAGAAAAAGCAAGCTAAGGGTAAGATTAATCCTAAGCTATTGACTGCTAAGACAGAGATTCAAACACCTGAGAGGTATAATTATCATCAAGGGAAAGGATGACTGCCTTACCCGCAACAAAAAATATTCCGCACAAGCACGCTACTGTTAATCTAAAAACAAGCGTGCGAACACGAGCTGTATAGAGACAGAGGGCGTGCACACACAGGTTGACCTTGTACAGGCCGCATGTATCTCTAAGCTCTGAGAAAAAAAAACAACAGATGGCCCAGACTAGGAAGAGACCACTGATATTGATAACCAGGATCTCTTGAAGGCTTGGACACTCTTTTTAACAGAAAAAGCAAACCAAGAAAAAAAAAATCATAAAGCAAAAACAATCTGAGATAAGACTGCAAACAACCAAGACTCAGACGAAATTCCAGAAAACCCCTGAGAATGTATGATTCTGACAGGGAAGAGGATGATTGCCTCAAAAATTCTCTGGACTCTACACGCTACTACTACTTCCTCAGCTAGCGTTCGCACCCGGGCTGTAAGAGAGTAGGGCGCGGGTACATGCGTGCAGACCTTATTCAGGCCGTGTGTACCTCTGTGGGTCCCGACAAACACAGTCAAGCAAATAACAAAGAAATCTAGTATGGTAAACCAAACTCTCTGCTAGCTCATACCTTACAGAAACTTAAAAAAAATAGGCAAGAAAAACCAGTCTTTTAAACTACCCCAAAACACATAAAATTCCTAAGAACCCTAGAGATCTCCCCAGTATGGTTGCCAATTCTGTTGTGAGGGAAATCCCCTTACGGACTAGCAAATAGGGTTATTCTTTGCATGCAGATATGACCAAGAGAAAATCTACTTTCTACCTTCGTCCCCAGACTAAAATCCTATTTCTTTTCAGTAAAACATGGCTATATCAACCTACCTCGTTCCAGGCGTTTGATGTCGATCCCTTGTCGCACTTGATCACTTGTTCGCAGTTCTCCTTTCCAACGCTGACCTGCATACAAGACACGCAACAACTACACATGCATTTTACCTATAGACTAACAGGTTAGAAATTCAAACATGTACTTAACAAATGATGAATAACTCATGAATTGGGACGGGAAAAGCATTTTCTTTATTACTTTGAATGAGTCAACTTACAAAAATTCGAGACTGGCCACCACTCCGCAAACCTAATCCTGGGCTCCTCTTCAACTGTCCTCCAACTTCTTTGCTTTGTCTCTCTTCTGGCATAAGGATGGCTAAAGGGTTGGGACAATGGGAATATGCAAATGGGCAAAGTTTCTTTGCTATCTTTTTCCTCCAAATGAGACCCCTAGCCCTTCTTTTATAGGTTAGAAGAAGCTAGGTATTTGGACGAATCCTTGGCCATGCATGGCTGGGAGTTTCAGTTAACTCACCCAGAGCTATGTGTTATGTTGGCAACTTTCCTTTTTTCATGCTTTTGTGGGTCCACGCGGGCTGTTTGAGGTCAGCTAGCGTGTACACACGTGCAGTAATGGAGTAGGGCACGTGGGCCTTTATAAAAGAGTATTTTTAAAGAGTTGTTCAACAATGCTTTGGAAAAGAAGGGATCTGAGATGGCCTGATGCCAGGTAAGCATGTATGGTGCAATTTAGGGTTATAACACCGCCTCACCGGGAAATCACTCTTTCAAAGTTCATAGTTGTAATCAGTTTCAAAGAATGGTCTATTTTGGAGGTTGGTGCAGGACAATCATTTCCATTAGGAAATGGTCCGAACAATCATTCCCTAGGGAAGACTCATTCTGTCCAAGTTTCACTATGTTTAGTGCCAGAGGAATGACCCAGTTAGGTGAATGGTCCAGGTTCAACAATCAGGGACAAAGATTCCCTAGGGAAGACTCATTCTATCCAGGTTGCACTATGTTTAGTGCCAGAGGATTGGCCCAGTGAGGTGAATGCTCTAGGCTCAGAAATCAGGGACAATTATTCTTCTATGCTTGAGAAGAATAGTCTAGATATCCCATGGATGATGTTTTACTTTCTGAGGGAAGATGCTCTTCCAGATCTCACAGATGTGAGTGGAAGAATGGCCAAGATGACTCAGTTTATATCATGATATTGTTTTCTATGCAGGTTGATATCAAATGATATGATTGCTATGGAGAATGCATGTCTATGAACAATAGATGTATGCTATTGTGGTGGATGTGTTCCACTGGTTGTGACTATGTTTCACCGATTAAGTATCCGTGTGCTACTTGGTGTGGTAGTGTACCACTGGATTGTAGTTGTGTACTACTATGGATAGACACAATTGTGTTCTATTGAATGAGATTGTTCTGATTTCCATGTAGACTATTAGTAGTGTTGAAAATGATTATCAGCTAGATGGATAGTTAGTGTGCTTGTGGACATACATTCTCCAAGCGGAGAATGGTCCAGATATAACATATTGTTGGTGGACATGTATTCTCTCTATGGAGAATGGTCCAGGTTGACAGTTTGTTGAAATGTCATGGACTAGTATTTTTCTAAGGCATAGATTGTGGCCTGATTAGGAAAATGGTTTAGGACCGATATTTTCTAAGGCATATAGGTTGATACTAATCTCTATGGTACATATGACTCAATTAGAAAATAGTCCTATATTGAAATTCCTATAGGAATGGTCTTTGTAGTCCATGGCGTAGCTTTTAGCATCTGTTGGGACATTCATTCTTCTAGGACATATGTCCGGATCAAAAGAGTGGTTCTTGTATCACTCTATGGAGTGAGTGACTTATTTATCATCATGCCTGATTACTCAGATGGAGTATGGCTTCGACAGATGATACAGTTGATGCTATCAGATGATAGTGATGATGGTGCTCATGATCTAATCATGAGATAGTCTGTACGACTATGATGATGCTACCGATTGAATGGTATGTTTGTTCTCAAGACCATTTCCTTCAATACCTCCCTAGTTAGGAGGGATTGTTGATATTATGGTAGCTGCGGGAGGTGTTTACCTCTACGTGTAACCTTGACAAGAATAGAATATTTCGGGAAGAAAGAAGAAACCCTAAAGCATGGAACATAAACCTAGAAGACAAGTTGGCTCAAGGAAATATCTAATATTAAGTGTTTAGCATCCAGAAGGAGAAGTCGGCCTAGACAGTTCAGGAAAAAAATTATAAATATAGGAAGCCAGATCTCATTTGGTACAAACAACTCGCAACTGTAGAAATGTACAAGTGCGCATTGCAGAAACTGGGTAAGTGCGCAAGTCTGGAGAGTAGCTGCAGCTGCAACTAATGCAATCTGTATTCTCGGTTTAGGCTTGGACTTTCTATTGGTTATGGTTTGGAATTTCTTCCCTGTATGCTTGCTCTAGAGAGAGGTACTCTAGATTGATTGGCTATTAGGCCTAGGGTTTGCTTCCAGAATCATTCTCTATCAAGGTTAAGGTGCTCGAGGGTGGCTTCAGCCTATGGTTGGGTGACAATATTGTTATATTGTATATGGTTAAACAATCACATCTATTATTTCTAACATATAATTGGGTGCAAAATTAGGGTTTATAAAGTGCAAAATTAGATTTCGGATTTGCTAGTATAGAAACAAAAAATTGTATATTAGATTCCAAAATAGCAAAACCATATTTTGCAAGTAGGAATATTAGTTTTCAAAAGTGTAAAATTGAATTTTGAAAGTGCCAATATTGGATTTTAAAAGTGCAAAATCATATTATGAAAATACAAAACTCAAATCCAAAAATGCAATTTTGGAACCCGGTATTGGCAATTTTGGAACCAAATTTTGCACTTTAGAAACCCCAATTTTGAACTTTAGAAAGATTGATTGTTGCCTACCTTTAAAGGGGATTAAACTAGGATTAATCCAAATTTAATGAAATTTGGGATTGCAATATCAAACAACCTTTATAACACAACATAAATGGAAGTACATTATCCATTACAAACTAGAGACATCCATTGTCATATTTGTCACTACATAAGATGATCCTACCATGTCCAACATCACTGATCTGGAAGAGGATTAATAGTGTATGTTTCACTCATAGATGTGAAAACATGAGAATTCCATTTACTTGATAAAGATATTGAAAGAAAAAATAACTTGATCCCTAATTGACACAATACATTTATTGAAATTGGCTACTATGCCACACCTACAACCATACAATATTGGATATTCAAAATTTAAATCATGGTAAGGAACTATGTGTAAAACAACAATTCGTATTCCAATATGCCATCAAGTCATTTAAAATGAAGTACTCTAAGATATGAACCAATTAACTAGATGTTTGTGACTTACTTCTTAGAAATACTTTTAGGTAAGAATGGCATGGAGTTTATGAATCATGATCATAGAGTCCCATAATAAACAATGGAGAAAATCACTACAAAAGGTGACACCACAAACTAAAGTTTCTTTAGTCTAATGTTAAAATCTTGCAAATCATTCCTAGAAAGGTTTGTTGATGATACACCCACATGTCAAGCACATGAATAAGGTACATACACATATAACTTTTCCAATATCTTGTGTGGTAGTAATAGCTTGATATTCTTTTGGAGTACAACTATGTCTTAAATAGTGTATTAAGGGGAATTTTGAGTATCATATTATCATATTAGGGGAATTTTGAGGTCAGAAAAGGGCCTCAAAACATAAAATGTACCACCCAAATCCACTTTATAAGAGCCAATCACAATTTAGAGGATGAAATTATCCCCCGGGGATGACTTGGCATTGGTTGAGTTAAAGATGGTGAGTTGTCACATTTTGAATGGTTGATGAGTAGATTTAACCATGGTAATACTATGAGTACTTTTAAAACCAAAACATAAAGTACTCATAATAAATCTTCTTTCCCATTTTTTAATAAAATAATATGATTGTCCTATCATACTTTTTTGGAAAAAACAATACCTATCCTTGCAAGAATATCCATATTTTTCACTTTTCTTCTCAATAAATGTCATACGTTCCATTTTGCTTACTATAATTTGTTTTTGTATTCCTCTTTTTTCTTATTTGACTTATTATATTAAATGATTTAAAATAAAAAATCAAATTCCAAACCATGCTATGAAAGTTCGGGTCGATTTGGTTTACTGTTCTTTTTTCACACTTTGAGCGAGTTTGAAAACAAGGGGAAGGGCCAGTGATTTGGTTTATTATTCTTCATTCTCAAGCTTTGAGCGGGTTTGATAATAGGAGGAAGCCACAATTTGTCTTACTATTGCTTCATTGGGCTTTGGGTGGGTTTGATAACAGGGAAGAAGCTTCGATTTGGTTTACTATTGCATGTACAGGCTTCGTGTAGATCTGATAATAAGGAGGAAGCCGTTCTTTTGCCAACAAATTCAAGGAGCGACAATAGAATACCACTGGCGAATGGATCACGCGTGTAGAGGGCCAAATGAGGCGTTAGAAGAAGGCTTAAATCTAAACTTATTGGGCTACACAATGGGTTATAGAAAGTAGTATGTAGTTGTTGGCCACTCTTTTGAGGGTTTTATTGGAGGAAATTGCTTGTTGTTTAGGAGAATAATCCATTGTCAAGAAGAAAATCACCTTGTTGTTGATGTCTACCTTTGACCCAAAGAAATATTTTATTTCTACCATGATGTGTGTGCATGATTCTTTGTCACTTTGCTTATTTCTAGAGAAGAAAGGATTTACATTGTCTCCATATCTCTTAGAGTGCATTCAATTGTATTGGGAAGGGGATTTAGAGGAAAACTTAAAGAAAATCCTCGGCATAAGCAATCAATGGAGATCAAAACTTGCCTTGTGGGACTTCTTGAACCTCTTTTTATTTGATGGCCTACAATGCAACAAAACTTTTGGTCAAAGCTTGATTTTTTAGAGTTATTGTACCAACTTACCTGGAGGTAAGATCTAAGTTCCCATCTATGAGAACTATGATACGAAAATTAGAATTTTTTTATAATCAACTACTTTGCAAAGAACATTTGAACTTTTTGCTATTTAATCTTGTATTCATTTCACTTAGCTTCTAACAAATTTAAATCATGGTTGATTGAGGTTTGTTTTTAATATAATGTTGCTAGATTCTTCTTTTATGTTCTTGATTTTCATACATTTCATTATGTTCTCTGCATCAATCAAATATCACTAGTTTCCAAAAAAAATTGTATTATTTGTGATGACCTCTCGGCCTGTAACCCACATATCCATAGTCTTAAAATGTATTATGTTGCATATCTGATCAAGAATTCTCTAAAAATATTCTTTCGTGGGCCCAAATTCCTCCTCTAACGGAGTATGGACTTATATGTTCCACAACAATCTAACTCTCAGTACTATATTTTAGTGCTCATTACTAGGCGCTAATTATTCTTTACGCGACCAAGTGTTAGAACCCTATTCCAACCTCCATTCATTAGCTCCTTTAGATTTAGTTCCAATCTTTCTTCTCCTCCTAAGACCAACTCCGCATGCAAGTGCCAACACCTAAGTGTTTGAATCCAGGCACTTAAGTCCCATATCACCTTAGGCTAAAATCCATATGCTATCCAAGTCTTTTCTATTCAGAGTGATTCCAAAAACTGTCTAGGTAAGACACTCCGATGGATCAAAGTTAAGTACTATGATGAGTTGGAGTTAGAGAGTCGAGACTCTGAATGTTCACATTGACTAAGCCCAATCAACAATTGATCATGACCGTTGGTTTTTCCACTTTGATGGATGGTTATTATTTCTTGTCAAATTTTTAATGTCAGAGATTCATAGGAACCCAAACAATGAGGGATCTAATGTACAGTTGATCTAGACCATGATTCTCTTATCTGGCAAACGACTAGATCTCAATCCCTCTCTTTTGGAATGGTTGTCTCCCATTAACCGTTAAGAAAGTCTTGGACTGAAACATTTTTTTGACCGTTGATCTCACTTCTAAATGGAAGGTTTGATCTTCACCTCAAATTTCAGAGCCAATTGATCGATTAACTAGTGTTCTTTTTCCACTCTGAAACTGCACTTCCGTCGTCGATCTTCAAAATTGTTGGATGGTTTTATCTAGCCTCCACTATATCACTTATAATTGGATCACCGTTGATCCTTTCGTGATCAACGATAGATCACGATATCTATCCTTCTCCTCTTCCCAATCAACTCTAGCAAGCTATGGACAATATGACATTTCCACGTTGTTAAGCCCTAAATAGTGGCACATTACCCCTTAATTGGGGCATATTTTACCCCTTAATTGGGGCATATTACATTAGTATTTTTATTTTATCTATGTTGGCTTAGGTCCATTAGTTGTAATTGTACCTCCTAGTCTCATATATATACCAAGGAGACCTTTTTCATTTGGAATCATCTTGTATTTGTAAATTTATGTGGTGTATAAGGAGGTTTCCCCCTCGAAGAGACTTATTATTTGAAATCCTCTCTTTGTAAAGGCATTGAGTACTTATTCTGAGGTTTTTTATGCTATTTTGATATTTGGTTCTTAACATTTGGTATTAGAGCTCAAGGTCTTGGGGTTTCTCTTCTACATCTGAGACACATTGGAATTTTCACTATAACGTTTTTTCTACAACATTTCAGAAGGAGATTCTTGGAGGATATTTATTAGACGGATCAAGGTACTTGGGGTTAAAATTTCAGCTCCTGAGGCCTTATACATTTGGAGATATAGCCTATGTAAGATAGGGTTCTGAAATCATCATGAATTTAGTCATCATGGAATTTTCGCTATAAAATTGTTTCTGTGACGTTTCATACCATGAAACACATAGGATATTCAGATAAATTATCAAGGTAGATGTGATAAAAATTTCACATTTTGGGTCATCCTACTTTTGTAGATACACCCTGTGTAAGATAGGATGGCTGACTAGTCATATTTACTAGTCTCAAACAAGTGTTTTAGGTAAAGAAATGATATATTCTTTAGTGAGTATCCAAATTAAGTGAGACAAGTTGCATTAGACAAAATACAGTCTGTAGTAATTCTGGTGCAATTTTTAGAATCAAATATTAGACAGTGTGCTCTTGGCACGCTTTACAAGTACGCTCTTCTGGAAGGGATAAAAATCAGAAAGGTGTGGGGAAGTTACCATAAATTCCACTTGGCACATACAATTTTGATCATACCTATGGCATGGCAGAGAAGACACATCAAAGAACTACAGAAAACAAAATTCATACCTAAAAGGGATGAAATTTTGGAGATACAACATAAGAAAGACCGCCTAGAAAAACCTCCTCAAAATCAAGGTTTAAAAGTGATACTCTACCAACATGCCACAAAAAAAGGGAAATTCTACACCAAATAATCCTTCAGACAGTCCTACTTGGACTCTTGATGAAGTTGAAGGAATGCACAGGAACATAAATGACTTACAAAATAAGACAATAACAAAAGATGAACTACAAGGGATTATGGATTCAACTGAAGCTAAGTTGGAGGCACTAATGGATATTAATATGGATGCTTTAAAAAGGGATATCATGGAAGGATTGAAAAATTTCCTAATAGAGAGGCCACCTGACACTGAAAATGTATTCCATGGAATTCATGATGAGGACACAAGGAAGATGAATAAATACTGGAGAAACCCCAACTTTGTGTTGAAGACCAATGTGACATCCCCCAAAAATAAATATTTTTATGTGCTGGAAATTTATTTCCATTTTTGGAAAATTTGAATCTGGAATTTTTTTTCCATTTATGGCAATTCCGAATTCTGAATTTAATAATTGTATTTAATTATTGTGACTATTGGGAAAAGATCTGTTTGGACCCAACTAACTATTTGACTATGACACTTGTATCACAACACAATAATTATATTAACTGCAGGAGGACAAATGGAACAACCATGTTAAAATCAGCTGACCATGACTCCATGAGTGGGAAACAAGTTGGAACTGCCTCTGGGCTGATGATTACAAGTGGAAAATCAGAGATTTGGCCACTGGCAGCCCCTGAAAATCAGGGATTAAGAAAAGCTGCGAAAATCCCCAAAGGAGGGAAAAGACCTGGGCAAAAATGATAAATAGCATATGCGAGGAGGCAGGACGCTGCCAAGTATGGTGGGAAAGGATTTCTGAACTCTCTTGCTGTTATGAGCACTGTGGATTGAGTGTGAGGCAAGAGAAGTTTTGTTGAAACCAAATTGTCTTACTGTTATGAGCACTGTTGAGTAAGTGTGAGGCAAGAGGATAACTGTTGGAATTTGAAGGACATTGCCGAGGAGGAGTTTTCCAAATTCACCCTCATGGATTCATGGTCAGGCTAGGGGGTGAATCAGGCAAGTATATCTGGCTGCCTTGTTCTACGGTTGGGAGGAACATGGTTGTTCCCCTTGTCTTCCCACAAATTGGTTCAAATATGTTAAATTTTCTCCTTCTTTGTTCTGAATGATTTTTCTTTTGCTGCAATGTGTTTGATTGGAACTGGAATGATTTCCATTCTCTGTCTAAATGAATTTATATCTGATGCGATGTATGTGTTAAGTTGAAACCGAAACCTAAACACTGAACGAGAACCTATGGTAAATCTGGTCTCGAGTGATCCCTTTCTGAACGAACGATAGAAATTGGCCTTTTTATTCGTTATGATAGTTGAAAGGATTATGCATGGTTGAACTCTGGAAGAAATCCCCTCGAAATTATATTCATTGTTACTTTTCTTTCTGTATGTGTTTTTTGAAAAAAATCAATGCTGAAGATTGGTATATATTGGGAGTGGAGGTTATGCTGTAAGTTCCATAATCCAATTGTATGAATATTTCTGGGAACAAAATTTGTAAACTCTATTCATGTTTCCTTTTCCTTTCCAACCTTTCGGAATTTATCGATTCAACCTGTGTGGAGTCCTTTTGTTCTTGCAAATTGTGAAAACCTGAAGTAGCCCCACATCCAATTGAATTTCGGGATTCGACGATTCCCGTGGTATGTTGTTCTTGCATCAAGTATTACCAAACACTGAACGCTGATATTGGATGGGCCCCTTATCTTTTTTGTAACTTCACGATTCGACGTTTGATGTCGTGTAATGTTTTGCATCGAGAGTTAGTAAACCCCAAAACCCGAAATTGTAGGGCCCACACCCTAATCTCTTTTCGCATTTCGCATTTTCTTTTTCATTTTGTGTTTATGCACCATGTGTTCCGAAATCTTGAAATTACGAGTCCCACCTTTCCCCTCTCCACCTTTCATGATTTCACAAGTTCTAGTGTGTAAAGGTCGGCGTTTGAAGTCACGGGATTTCGAACCCCGAAATCCCGAAGGGGGTCCCATCTTTCCTCTTTCTGCTTTTCGCGATTCGGGAGTTCTGGGGTGTAGAGGTTAGGATTTTGAATTCATGAAACTCTGAACCCCGAAACCCCAAAATGTGGGTCCCACTCATCTCTTTTCTCATTTCGTAGGTTGTTGTGAGTTGATGTTCGAGTATTGGAACTCGCGAAGTCCGAAACCCTGAAAACCTCAAAATGCGGGTCCCACTCATTCCTTTTCGCATTTCGGAGGTTTGTATATGGTTTGGTTTGGGCACTTCGAAACATGAAATCCCGAACCCCGAAACCCCGACGTGCTATCTTTTCACGATTCGGGAGTTCTTGGGTGTTGTTTTTTTTTGTTTTGTCTTTTGAATAAAAACGTGGGGTCCAGAATGGGATGGTTCTCTGGCGGGCCCTTCCTCCAACGTGGCAACTCTGAGTTGGCATAAATCTGAAGAACGAGATGAATGACTCTTGCTGTTTCTCATCCAATGGTTGTTACCCTCCTAAGCTTGTGAATGATCAGCCTTAACATCAACATAGAACTTTATGATCTAACGGTTCACGGGATTTCGGTACTTTCTCGATGAATTTCCACCGTCCATTCCTCTAAAGACATCTGATCATTACCCTCTTGAGTTTTGATAGATCATCCTTAACTTCCACACAGATCTATGGGATCTAATGATCCACTGAATTTCGGTCCTTTACTCGACAGTTTATCACTGTTCGTTCTTCTAAAGACATCTGGTGAGGAGGATTTGGCGTTTTCCACTGGATCTCGTCCCCTGCGAGACGATTTTTCTCTCTGCCTCGCTCTGAACACTTCAGGGCGATATCCTTTTCTCTCTCTGAACAATAGAGGCTCCTTTGAGCTAAGTTTGTATCACCCTTTTACTTTTGAGTATGCTGGAAGGGTGCAGGGAATAAGGGAAGGAACAAAATCATGGAATGATTTCTTTTTTTTTTACAATCTAAGCTTAAAACGAAATTGATTTATGCTATGGGAATAATTTTTTTTTTTTTTATGGTGATTTTTTTTGAGGTACATTACATATGGTATCAGAGCAAAATTTACAACACTGGGCCTGAAGAGGGCCACATTAATTGCTTAGTATATATATTCTGATCTATGAGAAAACTAACAAAACTTGTGAATTGCAAACATAAAGATTTTTTGTTTTGTGTTGAATAATGGCAGCCCAAGAAGGTGCAAAAATCAGGATGGAAGAGAATCCGCAACAAGGACCTCCTAGAAACCTGAGACAAAACAGTGATGGAAGCTCACCCACAGAGGTGTTGGAAACAATGAGAAACCTTATAGTTGAACTACAGGTTTTCAAGGCCGACAATGAAAAATTAAAGAAGGCACAACAGGAACAACAAGAGATAAATGAAGTCTTGTTGCGTAGTATAGTAACCAAGAAAATCCCAAAGGATGATAACCCCAAGGAAGAGGTCAGCAAAAGGGCCTCCAATAATTCTGGTGTGAAAATAGAAAAAGGAGACAATTCGTCTGAAGGGACACCTTTAGCTGAAGACAAAACCATACCATACAAGAAAAGAAAACAAACAGACCACCTTGAAGGAGAATTTAAAAAGATTAAACCAGCTACTTTTGATGGAGAGTCCAGGACAAGAGAAGAAGCCGAGGCATGGTTGTTGGACATAAAAAAATACTTCCAAATCTACAACTATTCCAGCAACATGAAGGTCAGAATGGCCATCTACAATCTGAAGGGAAAGGCCAACATTTGGTGGCAGGACCTGAAATTGGCCAAGGGACTAAAGGAGAAACAATTGGAATGGTTCGACTTTAAGAAGTATTTTAAGAAACAATACCTTTCTAAGAGCTATTATGAAAGGAAGACGAAAGAATTTTATGAATTATGACTCGGACAAACGACGATGGATGGCCTTATAAATAAATTTCTGGAACTACTAAGGTTTGTACCATACATCCGGGAGGATAAGGTAAAAATCCAGCGATTCTTAAGTTGTTTACCACAATCCTACAGGGACATAATTGAGTTTGACAACCCCAAATCCTTGAGTGAGTCAGTCAGGAAGGCACGAATGTCCTATGACCAGTATAAACAACGGGTAGAATTTCCCAAGACTTGGTAGGATAAGAAGCAAGATGGAATAAACCCGCGAAAGAAGAGATACCAACCAACTCCTTATCAGAATGTAGAAAAAGGTTTCCCAAGGAAGGATTTTCACTCCAATCATCCGAATACGCAAGGTAGCGGTAAACTGGTAAACCTTCAAACGAAGAAGTTTGGGGACAACTCCCTTCTAGCTATTAAAGTGTTGGGAGTGTGGAGAACCTCATCTAAGGAGGAACTTTCCATGTTTAATTGCAACAAACAAAACTGTTGTTCACAATTTGCAAGAAGCCTTGACAGTAGGTGACATGGGCAGAAGTCTGCATCGGATAAATGCAGCCATAGATGGTCGACAAGCTGACCACCAGTCCTCGGTGGTAGAGATTGAAGGTAAAATCCTTGACACTCGAATTTCTATTTTAATTGACCCTGGAGCTACGTTAAGTTATATTACTCCCGATGTAGTAGAGTTGAATAAACTTAAGAAATAAAAGCATGCAAAACCTTGGCTTGTACAACTAGCAATAGGGACTAAAAGAAAAGTAGTTAACTTTATTTCGGATCTTGAGTTCAATTTAGATGGTCAAAAGATAAGGACCAATCTGAACATCCTACCACTATGGTCTTATGATATGATTATTGGGATGGATTGGTTGGAACAAGACAAAGAAGTACTAGATTGTTATACAAAGATACTTAGCTATAAAGATAATTTTGGCACTATTAGAACAACCCAAGGCATACCAAAACCTATGTCAGTCAGACAAGTTTCAACGATGCAATTCAAGAAATGTATTAGAAAGGGATGTCAAGTTTACACCATCCAAGTAACAAATCTATTAGAAAAAAAAGATAAGCCCAAGTTAGAAGACTTTGCTGTCCTACGTGAATTCAAAGACATGTTTGTTGATGAGATACTAGAATTGCCTCCTAGGAGAGAAATAGATTTCTCCATAGACTTACTACCCAGATTAGCCCCTATCTCAAAAGCACCCTACTGAATGAGTCTACTAGAACTGACAGAATTAAAAATACAATTACATGAATTATTGGATAAAGAGTATATCAAACCAAGTGTCTTGCCATGGGGAGCACCAGTCCTCTTTGTGAAAAAGAAAGAGGGTACTCTAAGACTATGTATCGATTATAGACAACTGAACAAAGTGACCATTAAGAACAAATATCCCTTACCACAGATAAATGATCAGTTCGATCAAGTTGGTGGGGCCAAGATCTTGTCAAAATTGGATTTACGATTTGGATATCATCAAGTTAGGATAAAGGACCAGGACATAAAAAAAACAACTTTTCGAACAAGATACAGACACTACGAGTTTGTAGTCATACCTTTTGGACTCACTAATGTACCAACCACATTTATGTGCTTGATGAACAACATTTTCAGCCAGTACTTAGACAAGTTCGTAGTAGTATTTATCGACGATATTCTGGTCTATTCTAAAACAGAGGAGGAGCATGATGAACACTTACGAATAGTTCTGCAAACACTAAGGAAACACAAACTTTACGCAAAATTTGACAAATGTGACTTTTATCAAAGAGAAATACAATATTTAGGACATGTCATTTCCTCGGAAGGTATTGCCGTAGACTCGAAAAAGATAAAATCCATTATGGAATGGCCAGTGCCTAAAGATGTGGCAGATATCTGGTCATTCATGGGAATCACTGGATATTATTGCAGATTTATAGAAGGGTTCTCCAAGATAGCCTACCCTATCACATCACTACAAAAGAAAGGGACCAAGTTTAACTGGTCGCAAAAGTGTCAAGACAGTTTTAACAAGCTAAAATAATTATTGACATCAGCACCCATCTTGAAGGTAGCAGAGCCAGATAAAGACTTCACAGTATGCGTTGATGCAAGTAAAGAGGGGCTAGACAATGTTCTAACTCAAGAAGGGCATGTGATTTGTTATGAATCCCGAAAATTAAAAGAACACGAGCAAAATTATGTCACTCATGACTTAGAATTAGCAGCAATAATACATGCTTTAAAAATGTGGCGACACTATATCATGGGCAGAAAATTCTTACTATTGACAGATAATAGCGGAGTGAAATATCTGTTTAACCAACCAGACCTTAATGCGAGACAAGCAAAGTGGCTAGCCTTCTTGAGCGAATTTGATTTCGAAGTCAGACATATCAAGGGTAAGGAAAATAAAGTAGCAGATGCTTTAAGCCGTAGAATCCATGGGTTATTTGAGATAAATATCAGCAGAGCAGAAAGTGAACTGGAACAAAGAATAAGAACGACAAGTGTTAATGATGAAAATTACACTAATATGATGGTAGAATTGCAAAATAGTGTCACAAACTCAGATGAACCAGATATAAGTATCGACAAGGAGGGACTATTAAGATTTAAAAACAAACTTTACGTACCAGATTCAACAGAGCTAAAATTAACTATTTTAGACAAAGTGCATAAGAAACCATACTCTCTCCATCCAGGTTACCAGAAAACAATAACAACACTCAAAAAACTATTTTACTGGCCTAATATGAAGGGAGAAACAACATAGTACTTGGCTAGGTGCCAATATTGCTAGTAGGTTAAGACTGAACACCATCATCCAGCCAGCCTATTACAACCATTACCAGTACCAGAATGGAAATGGGAGACCATCTCACTGGACTTTATCACAGGTTTGCCTAAAACTCAGAAATAGAATGATTCTATCATGATTGTAATCGATAAACTCAGTAAGTCTACACACTTTATTCCTGTAAAGTATACTTTTAAAGCTATTAACATTGCTGAAATATTCATGAAAGAAATTTTTAGACTGCATGGTATTCCTAAAATGGTGATTTCAGATAGAGATGTAAAATTCACATCCGCTTTTTAGAAGGAATTTTTTGCAGGGCTAAATACTAATTTGAATTTCAGTACGAGTTATCATCAACAAACAGATGGACAGACCGAAAGGACAAATCAAATCATAGAGGATATGCTCCGCATGTATGTAAGAACAAAGCCAAACAAGTGGGAAGACTACCTGCACTTGGTAGAATTCACATATAACAATGGGTACCAAACTTCAGCTAAGTTGAGCCCTTTCGAAATACTGTACGACAGAAAGTGTACAACTCCAATTAGCTGGGATAACCCGGCTGACAGACTCATGGTTGGACCAGAGATGCTCCAAGAAATGGAGAACATGGTAAAGAAAGTACAACAAAACTTGAAAGATGCACAGAACAGACAGAAGAGCTATGCGTATCAGAAAAGAAGACACTTGGAATTTCAAGTGGTAGACCATGTTTATTTGAAGGTCAAAGCCTGAAAAAGCTCACTGAAGTTGGGGAACTGTGCCAAGTTGGAACCTCGGTTTTGTGGGCCCTTCGAGATACTAACTCGAATTGGACCTGTAGCATATCAGCTTGCACTTCTAGATAATCTAAGAATTCATAATGTATTTCACGTTTCTTTGTTAAAAAAGTATATTCATGACCCTACTCATATGATTGATTGGAACTTGGTGTAGGTGGAACCCGAGGGCGAGTTCCAGGTGGAACCCCTGTGCATTCTAGACCGGAGAGAAATAACACTTCAGAACAGAGCCATCGCTCAGGTAAAGGTGCAATGGAAGCACTTTAGTCCTGAGGAGGCCACTTAGGAATTGGAGGGAGATTTGCAGAAATATCATCCAATCCTGTTCCAGGAAAGGAATGAACACCGAGGACAATGTTTTACTGAAGAGGGAAAGGATGTGACATACCCCAAAAATAAATATTTTTATGTGTTGGAAATTTATTTCCGTTTTTGGCAAATTCGAATCTGGAAGTTTTTTGATATTTATGGAAATTATGAATTTCGAATTTAATAATTGTATTTAATTATTGTGACTGTTGGGCAGAGATCTATTTGGACCCAACTAACTATTTGACTATGACACTTGTATCACAATAGAATAATTATATTAACTGCAGGAGGACAAATGGAACTTCCATGTTAAAATCAGCTAACCATGACTCCATGAGTGGGGAACAAGTTGGAACTGCCTCTGGGCTGATGATTACAAGTGGAAAATCAGAGATTTAACCACTGGCAGCCCTTGAAAATCAGGGATTAAGAAAAGTTGCGAAAATCCCCAAAGGAGGGAAAAGACCTGGGAAAAAATGATAAATAGCATATGCGAGGAGGCAGGACGCTGCCAAGTATGGTGGGAA
>JZKD02S2166089.1:0-12373 GCA_000966675.3 Picea glauca
TAAGTTAAAAGAATAACTATAATTAAAAATAAACAATTGAAAAATATAATTATTAACCTTAAAGTTATAAATGTTATTATTATAAAAATAAAAAATATTATAAATACACAAACAAATACAAATAAAATTTAAATTTAAATACAATCAATTCAATATATTCAAATTCTAAAAACTTTATAGTTTTTTAAAAACTCTATTTTTGAAAATATAATAAAATGATTACTATTTTTTGAAAACTCTAATTGTTTTCTTCTTAATTTAAAAATATAATAAAAAGACAAATTCCCATTACAAGGGAATTACACTCAAAAGGAAACTCCTTCCATTTGTGGAGGTTAATAGATAAATTTTGTAAATGAAAAAATGAATACATATAACTAAAGATAAAAACATGGTAAATACACAATAAAATAATTGGAAAATGTAAATACTTAATTTAACATATTCAAATACTAATTACTTTAATTTTAATTTTTTTATTTTATTTTAAAATTAAAGCAATTCATATACCACTTTATATACAAAAGAAAATATTTCATATCCAAAAGAAAAATCAATGTATAAAAGATATCATTGTAGCTTGCATCTTAGGTTAGTGATAAGTCTGAATGAAAATCATGAAAAGCAAGGTTAATTTCTACTTTTCTATGTATTTTTTTATTTCTAATTTAAGCTAAGCAACTGCAATACGAAAATTTTGTATGCACTTATGCACAAAGTTTGAACCTTTCAAGTTTTCGAGCCTCTCATTATTGTTGAACCCCGTATTTATGACTTTTCCACTTGTCATAATCAGCCCAGAGGTAGTTCCAACATGTTCCCCACTCATGGAGTCATGGTCAGCTTATTTTTAACATAGTTGTTACGTTTGTCATCCTGCAATCAATATAAAATATTATGTTTTCATACAAGTGTCAAGTCAAATATCTAGTTGGGTCAAATCAGAGCTCTGACCAAAATTCATAATAATTAATTCCAATTATCAAATTCAAAATTTGAAATTGCCATAAATGGAAAAAAAATTCAAATTCGATTTTACTAAAATGGAATAATTTCCAACAAATTTTAAATTTCAAAAATACTTTATTTTTTGGGGATGTCACAGTAATTCAGGTATTTCATCAACAAACGCGTCTCTAAAATCATGCATCACAACAAAATCCTCCAAGTTGGGTTTATTTTGCTTTTCTAATAGGTTTGTTACTTGGATGGCATAAACTTGAAAACCCTTTCTCATGCATTTCTTTATTTGCATTGTTGAAATCTGTCTAATTGAGATTGGTTTTTGTATACCTTGAACTGTCGTAAATGTGTCATTTTCGTCTTTATATTTGAGTGTTTTTTTGTAACAATCTAGCACTTATTTATGATTTTCTAACCAATCCATTCCAATGATTACATCATAAGATCCTAGCAGTAGAATGTTCAGATTTGTCCTTACATTTTGACCACCTAAGATGAACTCATAATCATAAATAAAGTAAACCACTTTCCTTTTATTTCCTATTGCTATTTGTACCAGCCACGATTTTTCATGTCCCATTTTCTGAAGTTTATTTGAATTTACTACATGAGGAGTGATATAACTTAATGTGGCTCTAGGATCAATTAAAATAGAGATTTGAGTGTTATTGATTTTAACTTCAATTTCCACAACACAGGACTAGTGTTCAGCTTGTCGGTCGTCCATGGATAAATTTATCCGATGCAAACTTATTCTCACATCTCCCACCGTCGAGGCTTCCTTCGAATTGTGAACAACAGTTCTTGTTGATGAATTTAAACAACGACAATTGTATCTTATATAAGGTTCTCCACATTCCCATCACTTTAATGGTTTGCGGGGGCTGTCCCGAAATTTCTTTGTTCCCATATTTACCAGTTTATCGCCACCTTGCGTATTTGGATTGTTGGAGTGAAAATGTTTTCATGGAAATATTTTTTCTACGTTCAGATAAGTACTTGGCTGTTATCCCTTCTTCCATTGGTTCATTCAGTCTTGTTTCTTATCCTTCCAAGATTTGGGAAATTCTAGCCGTTGTTTGTATTGGTCCTAGCAAATTCGATCTTTTCTAAATACTTCACTCAAGGAATTGGGGATATTAAAGTCAATTTTTTCCTTGTAAGACTATGGTAAATAGCCTAGGAACCACTCGATTTTTACTTTGTCCTCTCATATATAGGGTACAAACCTTAGTAATTCCAGGAATTTGTTTATTAGATCCTCCATAGCCCTTTGACCAAGTCGTAGCTCATAAAATTATTTGTTTTTTTTTTCATAGTAACTTTCAGATAGGTACTGTGATGTTGCAGATGCCACCTCTGCCTTGACAAAGTCTCTACATGACCTCCTGGTCTTAAGGATCATTTAGTTTAATTCATGAGTCGAAGCGACTCTTTCAATTCCTTCCTGGAACCACAAATTATAGATCCACAAATCCTTTTGGAAGCTCCCCTATGCGAACAACACTAGGCACAAGCTCCACCTTCTCCAAGTGACCACAACGCTATAACCAAGTCCCAATTCCAAAGGTTTTTGTCGCAACTCTCAATCTCGCGAGTTTGCGAGTCAAAACTCTCGACTCTTCCTTTCCAAATTCATGATACCCGAAATGTCAATATGGGTATGGATCCTCCCCTTGTCAGTGCCCTCTGCATGTGACCACCGGCTAGGTTAAATGCTAGCACCTCTCGCTACTCACTGCTTCATGAGTTTCATCATTGAGCTCCCGTACTCTTATCTCGTGAATATTCGAGATGCAAGAAGTCAACGAAGTGTTGACTCCTTTCCCCCTACGACGTGCGTCCACCTATCTATCACATGGGCCCCACCTTATGGTTCTACCATGTGTCTACACTCATGCCTTAGCTCTTGGTACTTTGCAACTTCTACAGTTGAGAAGAGGTCCTCTCAACCTCTGTACCTCTGAATGCACGATACATGCAATGAGGCTCTGATCCAATGGTCCTCCATGACCTAGATCCTATGGTTGTCTTTCCTCCTCGTGACTTCATCACTCATGACTTGGAGCACTCAACTCCTAGGGTATCACCTTGCGAAACTATGAGTTCACGAGATCCGAATCCTAGACCCCTTCACCACTTCGCCAATCCCTCGATCACTGCCACCTATCGTCCTCAGATGGGTGGTTTTGATCCCTTCGCAACTTCACCACTGGCGAAGTTGAAGGACTTCCCTTTTTTACCTCTGATGTCTGAATCCTTGATAGAGAGGATCTCGTGACACATGTCCTCCCATAGACGGATGGCTCTAATGCCCTTTCGGTATTTCAGTACTTCTGATGTTGAGTGCCCAGACTTTCATCCTCCGAATTCTCGAACTTCCGAATGTTTGAATCCCGATATCGACACTCCTTTGGGACTTTCACTCTTCTTATGAGAGTTTAAACCTTTAGCTCTTGGACACAAATCCACGGTCCAGATCTTTTTGGATGATCTGACGACAGTTGTTGCTCCTTCTGAGATTTGGCGCTTTTCTTCCAACACTCTGAACAATTCCAAATGTAAAAGGCCTCGACCTTTGTTCTCCTTTTCCTACGAGCTCTGTGACTGGAGTCTCACCTGCATGTATAAAAATGTTTCTCCTCCTAATCTTTTCTCCTGAATCCTCAAAGGATTCTGACTTATGCACTCTTGCAGAGTCTTCACACACACAAAGGTGCTATCCCTTCTGATCTTTCCCTGTAACTCAGAGCCTTAAGGAACTCAATCCTTTTTCCCTTTATCGAGAAGATGGATAATTTGGTTTCCCTCCTAGCTATCCTTCACTCAAGAAACTGCTTGTTGAGTGTTCAGGGTGTTCAGTAACCCTATGAAGATACTTCAATGGATTCTTCTTCCAATTCCATAACTCAAAAGAGTTCTCTTCATGTGCCTATCTGCACACTAACTCAATGTTGTCCTGGCATAGTTGTCTAGAATCCTGAGTGATTCTGAATTCTTATGAATTCACAACAGAGTTCTTCTTCTGTCTCCTCCTTGCACCTACTCAATGCCCACCTAGAAGAGCTTTATAGAAATCGTGAGAGCTTCTGTCTGCAACTGCGTCTCGCCTACACAACCTTGCCTTATGAGGTTTTCAGCAACCTCATAGGTCTTCTCCTTGAGTTGGTAATTTCATCTCCTATGCCTACCTGACACGTCTTTTTCTGAATCCGTAGAGTTTAGAAGTGCTTCAGTGCACTGGTATTCAGAGACCGCAGTACTTTGTCATGCCCTCCTGGCATGAAACCAAAAAGAACCTCTCAAGCCTAAAAATCAAACAGCTCCCTGCAAATGAAAACCTATGGCATACATCTATAGCATAAATAGAACACACACAAACATTCACTCAACACAGGAATACATGCAGTAAAAACTACTTCTTTGTATTAAATGGAAAATGCCTATTTTTACAAGGTGCTCCTGAGCACAGACTTTAATAGAGTCTCGGCTCCTTCCCTATACACACTCACTCTCTCTTGTGCATACTCTCTTTTTCAAAAATGAGATACAATGATCTTTTTACATGAGGTGTCTCTTAGAGCTCTTCCCTCCAACCTCACCTACCCTATTCAATGGCATTGAATGGGTTGTCTAGTCCACAAATCAGATCTAGATCTCATCCTTCAACATTTAAGTCCTACCTACTTCTACGCTTGTTCAAAGCATGGCCTCATGGCTCAAAAACCTAAAAGATTTAATTACATTCAATTTCAAAATTGAAAATGAGGGTTGCGCCTCTCTTCAGCACGCAATTTGAAACCGCTGACGTGGCTAGCTGGCTGGATGGCTGACGTGGAGATATTCTCCTGCATCATACTCCTCAACTACAATATTCATGAGATCCTTCTCATGAGATTCCACTCTCAGCTCTGGAAATGGTCCTGGATCCCAAGCAAATTTCTGGAGTTGTTCATCTGCTCCATCTCTCTTCTATTGTTTCTTATTTTGCGCTGCTGGTGCTACTTTTCTACCCAACTCCTCCTTGCTGGCAGTCTTTGTTGACTCTACCATCAACCTCCTCATCTTCTCAATCACCTCGTCCAGCTGCTCTAGTGGTTGGCTATGTTCATGCGTTCTCCTTAGCTGCATAAATGTTCTACATATGGACAGATCATAATGATCTCCCATGCCATCTCCTTTATCTTATGTGGAATTAAGTGTCCACTTTGTTGCATACTTTATCTCTATAGTCTCTTCTTGATTGACCTACTCATGATAGTCACCTGCTATCTCTGGATTGTTCAACCAATCCTCTAGCATCTCTAGCTCCACTCCGATGGAGTGAGCAATCTATGTTCCTTCTCTTTAGCTTCTTCTGTTATTAGCTTCAGTGCTGCAGATTCCTCAGCTTCCTGGCTAAAAGTATTGACCCATTCCTTAGAATGCTCATTCTCTTCTTCTTGGGCAACCTCAAATATATACTTCAATTATTCTCTGATAGTCTTAGCTAGCTGTCCTACTTCTTTTGTTCCTACTTCAACATCCGCAATGCAGATTTCTGCCTCCTCTGGGCTAAGTGGTAAGAATATTTTGATTCCCCCAATCATTAGAAGGCTCCTTTGATCCTCCTCTTCTGTCATCTCCTCAAGATGATTCAAACTCACCTCTAATTTTAGGAGACCCTCAGATAGTCTCATCTGCTCATCCCTGCCCACCTAGAAATTTGGGATATTCTTGCTGCACTCCTAGAAGTCTATGGAATCAACTGATTCCATCTTTGTTCCCTTACCCACCTAGAAAATTTGAAACTCTCTGCTTCCCTCCTGGCAGTCCATGAGTTCATGTAGTTCCCTCATATCATTTCCCCCTTGGAAATGTGAAATACCCTGGCTGTCCTCATGAGAGTCTATGAGATCCCGCAGTGATATCAACTCTTTTCCCACTTGGAAATTGGGAATTTCTTCTCTGCCCTCCTGGCAGTGATTGAGATCTTCAGCTGATCCCATTTTATCCTCTACATCATTGAGATTTTTCCCAATCTCTGGTTCACATATCTGAGCCCTCTCTTCTGGTTTGTTGAGGTTTTTAGCATGCCTCAACCACCCTCTTAACAACCTATGATGTATTTTAGCCATCAACTACTTGAATGGCCATTTTACCATTGTCTTCATAGGCCATTCATATATTCATCTTGACCTTGTATTCTACTGCATCCAAAATGCAAGCTTTTCCATTTCTTCCCTTATATCAGCGATCTCTTCATCTATTTCATATCTTCTCATCAACTCTGGGTTCCTCTTTCCATCATATCTACGACCTTTAGTAGCCATATCGTTGTCCCTGTCTGCTCTCCTGGAAAACCTGCTGCTCACCTGCAAGCAATCACCACACAGTTTCCAACACTCTGTCTTCTTTTGCCTTCTTCTTCTCTGCCTAAAATCTACAGACAGAGTTCTAGATATGATACAACTGGATGTGTATCCGAGTGCTCCTTCACCTCCAACTTCCCTTGCCTAAAATCTACAGATAAGATTCAAGCTCTGATACCACTTGACACCACAGATGCCACCTCTATCTCGATAGAGTCTTTGCATGAACTCCTGGTCTTAAGGATCATTCAGTTTAATTTATGAGTCGAAGTGACTCTTTCAATTCCTTGTTGAAACCACAAATTATCGATCCACATGTCCTTTGAGAAACTCCCCTTTGCGAATAGAACTAGGTGCGAGCTCCACCTTCTCCAAGCGACCACAGCGCTATAACCAAGGCCAAATTCCAAAGGCACTTGTCACAACTCCCAATCTCACGAGTTCACGAGTTGAAACTCCCGACTCTTCCTTTCCAAATTCATGATACCTGAAACGCCAATATGGGTATTGATCCTCCCCTTGTCAGTGCCCTCCACGCACGACCATCGGCTAGGGTTAATGCTATCACCTCTCACTACTCGTCACTTCACGAGTTTCAGCATTGAGCTCCCATGCTCTTATCCTACAAATCTCTGAGATGCAAGAAGTCAATAGAGTGTTGACTCCTTTCCCCCTGCGGTGCATGTCTGCCTGTCTATCACACGTGCGCCACCTTGTGGTTCTGCCATGTGTCTACACTCATTCCTTGAATCTAGACACTTCAAGACTTCTGCAGTCCAGAAGAGGTCCTCTCAACCTCTGAACCTCCAAATGCATGATACGCGTGATGAGGCTCTGATCCAATGTTCCTCTGCGACTTGGATCCTACGGCTATCTCAGCTCCTTGTGACTTCACCAATCATGACTTGGAGCACTCAAATCCTAGGATCTCACCTTTAGATCCTCCAAGTTCACAAGATCCAAATCCTGGACCACTTCGGCACTTCACTGATCCCTCGATCACTGCCACCTGTCCTCCTCAGATGGACGGTCCTAATCCCTTCGCGACTTCGCCACTCGCGAAGTCGAAGGACTTCCCTTTTTGACCTTCGATGTCTGAATCCTCGATAGAGAGGATCTTCTGACACATGTCCTCCCACAGATGGATGGCTCAGATCCCCTTTTTCTATTTTAGGACTTTTGATGTCGAGTTCTCGAACTTTCATCCTCTGGACTCCCAAAATTTTAAATGCTAAAATCCTGATATCGACACTCCTTTGGGACTTTTGCTCTACTTACGAGGTTTTAAACCTCAAGATCCTGAACACGAATCCATGGTCCATATCTTTTAGGCTGATATGATGGCATTTGTTTCTCCTTCTGAGGTTTGGCTCTTTTCTTCCAACACTTGGAAAATTTCCAAATTTAAAAGGCCTCAACATTTGTTCTCCTTTGCCTGTGAGCTCTGCGACTTGAGTCTCACCTACACATATAAATTTTTTGCTCCTCCTAAGATTTGGTCCTAAATCCTCAAAGGATTGTAACTTCTACGCTCCTGTATTGTCTTCATGCACACAAAGGTGTTATCCCTTCTGAGATTTTCCTATAACTCAAAGCCTTAAGGAACTCAATCCTTTTTCCCTTTCTCTGGCAGATGGAGAATTCAAATCCCCTCCTGGCTATCCTTCACTCAAGAAACCTCTTCCTGAGTGTTCAGGGTGTTTAGTAACCCTACGAAGATCCTTAAGTGGATTATTCTTCCAATTATAGAAGTCAAAAGAGTTCCCTTCATGTGCCTATATACACACTAACTCAATGCCCTCCTAGCATAGTTCTTCTTTTGTGCCCTCCTTGAACCTGCTCAATGCCCACCTAGTAGAGATTTACAAAACTCCTCATATATTCCATCTACAACTGTGTCTCGCCTACAAAGCCTTGCCTTCTGAGGTGTTCAACAACCTCACAGGTCTTCTCCTTGAGTTGGTGATTTCAGCTCCTGTGCCTGCTTGTCATGTCTTTGTATGAATCCACAGAGTTTAGAAGTGCTTCAATGCACTGGTATTCAAGGAATGCAGTACTCCATCACGCCCTCCTGGAATAAAACCACAAAGAACCTCTCAAGACTGAAAATCAAACAACTCCTTCCAAATGCAAACCTACAACATACATCTACAACATAAATAGAACACACCCAGACATTCACTCAACATAGGAATACATGCAGGAAAAACTGCTTCTTTGTATTAAATAGCAAATGCCTATTTTTACAAGGTGTTCCTCAGCACAGACTTTAATAGAGTCTCGGCTCCTTCTCTATGCACACTGACTCTCTCTTGTGCATACTCTCTTTTTAAAAAATGAGATATAATGATCCTTTTACATGAGGTGGATCTTAGAGCTCTTCCCTCCAACCTCACCTACCGTATTCAATGGAATTGAATGGGCTATCTAGTCCACAAATTTGATCTATATCTCATCCTTCAACATTTAAGGCCTACCTACTTCTATGCCTGTGCAAAGCACGGCCTCACGGCTCAACAACCTAAAACATTTAATTACATTCAATTTCAAAATTGAAAATGAGGGTTGTGCCTCTCTTCATCACGCGATTTGAAACCGCTGGCATGGCTAGCGAGGTGGCTGACTGATGTGGAGAAATGCTCCTGCATCATACTTTTTCTTGAAATATTTCTTAAAGTCTGACCATTCCACCTGTTTCTCCTTTAGGCCCTTAGCGAATTTCAGATCTTTCCACCAAATCCTGGATTTTCCTTTCAGGTTATAGATAGCCATTATGACCTTCATGTTGTTGGAATACTTGTAGATCTGGAAACACTTCTTGATCTATAATAAGCATGCCTCAACTTACTTCCCTATTCTAGATTCCCCATCAAAGGTAGAAGGTTTGATTTTCTTAAATTCTCCCTCAAGGTGATCTACCTATTTCCTTTTTCTGTCTGGTTTTGTTTTATCTTCAGCTAAAGGTGTACCTTCAAATGAACTGTCCCCTTTTTCTTCTTGAGGAAAAAAATTATTGGAGGCACTTTTACTGACATGTCCTTCATGGTTCTCATCCTTTGGGATTTTCTTTGCTGCAACACTACGCAGTAGGACTTCATTTATTTCCTGTTGCTCTGTTGTACCTTCTTCATCTTCTCATTGTCTGCTTTGAAAACTTGCAAATCAACGATGAGAGTCTTCATCATTTCCATAAATTCAGTGGGTGATCTCTCATCACTATTCTGCCTCGGATCTTCAGGTAGTTTTTGTTTAGGATTCCCCTCAAGTCTGATTTCTACATCATCCTGGGCTGCCATGATTAACACAAAACATAAAAGAGTTTTATGTTTATAACAGTAATGGTTTCTATTTTTTTTATTTTTTTACATAAACATAGATATGTGATAAGTAATTAATTTGGCCCTGTTTAAGGTCCAATTAGTGTAACTTTTGCTCTTATACCATATGTAATGTACCTCAATTTCGTCATAAAAAAAAAAAAATCTTCTAAGGGACATTAACCTTCAATTCCTTAAAAACATACTTATAATAAAAGAAATAACCTTTCATTTACATTGTTAAAGTATGATGGTTTAATTAAGTTATGAATGTCAACGATGACATTACTACCCATCCTGACACACAGTGCACATAGTTTTTTTCTAAAATGATAGACACCACAATCTAGAATTTTTATTTCAATTTTTAAGTCATGCTAGCATTTATATGTTGGTATAAGTTTATACATGGTATTAACCTAGAATTAAAATAGGCATAGGAATTAGGGTCCTATCCTCTCCTCCAAAACACACCTCCATACCTGCGCGCAAGGTTAAATTCCAAGACTATACGAAAAAGACTTATACATAATGTATTGCAGTTGGGATTATATACCTTGGTGTTATGTTGGTTTAAGATAAGGTTTTGTCTTTTCTATCCATGACCAAAATCATCGATAGGCATTCTCAGTATAATTTTTAGTTGGGTAATATATTTTCGTTCGACACATGGTATAACAGTTTTTATGGTTAGAAGGGAAACCCTATGCTAACAATTTGTTAACTCTACCAAATCTAAGCGACATCTAACCATATTAGGTGCTAAAATTGACTCATATTGGTTAGGGTTTAAAGATTTCAAAATCATAGGATTTCAAGGAAACCACACTTCAGTTTTGTAATTCATTAAGTGTGATAGGCTGGTTTATGACAGTCGGTATTTAAATCTATGACTCAACACTCAATCGAGGTAGGTGAGAAAAAAGTTCGTCCTTGTACCTTCGTCCAACACAAATGCGCCAAGTCAGTTCCATCACATGGCATGCACCTCCCATTGTACCATCAGCACTCATCATGCGTGGGGTGAGAGCTTTAGGGTTACAGTAGTTACACCTTTCTCATTTTTGTTAAACTATTCCAAATTTGGATCTGCGTTTCTCATTTCTTTCTTGGGGTGGAGAGAATGGAGGCTTGGAGCTCCTCCCTGGACTGTTCTTGTTAATGGTAAGTGGTTCCTCTACTTTTATACATTAGAGTCAAGATCTTGGGCATTTTGTTCTTTGTGTTCCTTTTCCAAAGAATTCATAGAGGTAGCGTTCAATTTGTATGTCGTTTACTATTAGGGTTAGTTGTCTCTTACATTCTGTTAATTCTTTCTGCGCCATTATTGGGTGTTGAGTCTCCTCGTGACTTCACCAAGACTATAGCCCATAATTTAGTTGGTAGGTTAGGGATTCACGCGGTGACTACCTATTAACAATTATTCAGGATATGGAATCTCATTTGGTAAGTTTCGAATAACGTTTTCCTACCCTTGTTGGGTACCTGGTATTGGGTTTTTATTTGGGTTCTCGATTCCCCATCTACTAGACGAATTCTTATGACTGTAACTTATTATTTGAATGTTTTTCTGAAGTTTCATTCAACATAGTCATAAATAAAAATGTTATGTATCCCAAGTTTTATATTTAAAAATTTGGGTCATCCTTTTGTGCCAATATTCTTAAAGTTTGAGCGTATAATAAAGGTCATACGAGTCTGGTGATTCGGCATGGAGTTGACCCTCTGTTTCTTTTTATTTAAATGAATCTTTCTCAGATGATATTATATACACTTTTGATGGTTTTAGTTGACCTATGTCTTCCAATTTCAATGCTCTCAATTAGAATAATTACTTGGCCATTCTCGTTATGTGAATCATGTACTTCATTTTATTCATCATTTGTATATTCTTTCCTGCAATGTTTTTCGATTTACTTAATCTGGTTCTTATCACTAATGATGGGACCTAGTGATTGTGAGGGTACCCATCAGAGAATATTGGGCTTCTCCTCCACTTTTGGTCTGAGAAGTTACTGAGCTCATCACAAAAGAGAAGGATATCGGATCCCTCAATTAAAAGTTAAGTACAACTCTGCAAATCCTTTCATGTTACTAATCATTTTATTTTATTTTTATTATCTCTGTTGAACAATTATTAAAGGTATTTTGTGCAATCTTGTGCAGGGGTTTCAGTCACAAAACAATTTTCGATGCCAACCTCTGCAACCCGCATAAGAGGTATTCAGGTTCCACCTCGCCCCTTTCAGGAAGGGTCCTAGGTGGCTAATGGTTGGATCTAAGCAATATATATTTAAAAGGTCTGAGTCTATCACTGTAGACAGTTATAGATGTGACTCTATAAATATATCTAGGTATATTTCTTTATATATATACAACCATTCTTTTGATACTTTATTTTGTATAGTTGATTCTACATAACTCTTAAAATTTTTACATATTAATTATATAATATATGTACAAAAATCTTGTAATTATGTATTTCCATTTCTATATCGACTACGGTATCGATTTTCGAATATAAATGCATATATTTCATAACTATACTCATATAGCTATATATACTTCATGAATTCCTATCACAGTAGAGTTTCATCCAGATTTGGGATTTTAATCTATATAGGTTGAATTTTTAATACATAACTTGAATATCTTATAAGTGTATGATCTTATGATAGGTAGGAATTTTCCAGAATTTGTATTTTGTATCTTCTTGGTTAAATTATTACTTTATGCAAGATA
>JZKD02S2166100.1:0-16963 GCA_000966675.3 Picea glauca
CGTTGCTTTGTCTACCTCATTGCCTTTTTGCAAACATCACTTGCGCTATCTATTCTTCCACTTTTTATGCTCTATGCACCATGTCCATTCACTGTACAGTTCCTCTTCTGTGTTCTTCAGCTGCTGCACTCTCCTCCTTCTTCACACATGAATCACCTTCACCAACAACAATCACAACAACCTCCAACAGCATAAACAACCTCTTCTCTTCTCTGTACCGTATATATGTAGCTTCTGTGCATCTTGTGCATGCAATATTCTCCATTCCTCTGCATGCTCATCCTGCGCTAATCTCCTCCACATCTCAAGTGTTCTGCATGATCATCATCGTGACTCTTCAGCTTCTCTGGCTATTTTCCCATGCGTTCAACATCACTGGGTGTTATGATAAGATTCCTCAGCCTCTCTAGCAGTTGAGACTCTTCAATTTCTCTGTGACAGTCGAGCTCACCTTGTCTATTTTAGTTATAGGCCTCAATGCCCATCCATCTATCCATAATTTTCACGAACATCTTCATTCCTCTTGAATATTCCCAGTGGCTCTTCACCTTCTCTGTCAATCATCCCATGTGTCTTCAAGTCCTCTGGCTGGAACCATCAGTGGTTTCTTGCAGTTATACTATGTTGTGCTACAATAGCCCTTCGATCTCCTTCAGGTTTATTTGCATCATTGGATGAACTTTGTTAATCTTTCTACACTACCTCCTTCCCCAATGTGACTATGGTCATAACCAAGCGCCTATGCAAAAAGCGTTTTTCGTGAATTCGCGTTTCGTGGATCTAGAGATGTGGCATCTCGAATTTCCAAGTCGCGATCCCCGATACCTCATAATGGTGTGGGATCAATGGCCCTGATCAGATCTTGATTCTATGGCTGCGATTGCATCGCAATTTTGCATATCACGAAATCGACATTCTTGTTGCATTGTTTCTTTGACATCTCCAAGTTGCGAGCCCCGAAACTTCGATATGGAGTTAGATCAACGGTCCAGATCTGAGCTTGATTCTATGGCTATGATTGCATCGCAATTTAGCATATCAAGAAATCGACATTCCTGTGGTGAATGTTCTTGTCACTTCTAAATCCCGATCCATGAAACCCTGAGAAGAAGTCAGATCAACGGTCCAGATCACTTCTTGATCTGACGGTTGCAAATACGTTGCTATATCGCATATCGCGATTTCATCATTTCTGTTGCACTGTTTACTTGCCTCTCCATGTTGTGATCCCCGAAACTTTGAAGTGGTGTACATATGATGACATCACACGTGGATTGACACATGTTGAATACTACCATGTGTCACTCTGATTCGTGACTTACATGTGCCTGAAGTGTTGAATCAACCTGACATTTGTCATTACCTGGTTGTGCCACGTGTTCCTAGCTAACATGGTTTGCTGACGTGAGTTGGGTCGACGGTCCAGATCATATCTTGATCTGACGGTTCAGATTCAGTTGGGATTTCACACATCACGATTTCGGGGTTCCTGATGTCAATAATTTTTAACATGTCTGACTCTCGATCCCCAAAACTCCGACAAGGACTGGAATCAACGGTCCATATTTTTCCTCGGTCCAACAGTCGAGATTATATCGGGGTATCGTATATCACGATTTCGTGAGTCCTGTGGTTATTATTCTTTGACCTCTTCAACTCGCGATCCTCAAAACCCTGACATGGATTCGGATCAACGGTCCACATAACCCCTTGCGATGGACGGTCCTCCTACTTTCAGGATTTTGTGAGCCCCTTTTCTCCTTGCACTTTAAACACTGTGCAGGTTTTCCTCGATCCAACGGTGGTCAGATCCTGTGCTCAGATATAATGCCTGATATCTTTCCTCCTCTTCAGCGTGCGCACTTCTTGTCTTTATTCAGATCTGACGTCCCTCATGCTGTCGGGAATTTTGGATGGGATCCAATGATCAACGACGCTTCTCCTCCAAGATTACACATCCTTCTTACTTGGAAGAATTTTGACTCTGCGCTAGTTCCTCCTGAGCCTACATTGTTCATGTTTGTCTATCAATGCACACTATGATCCTGCCATCTTCACTGTTGTACTTGCCATCAATGACAAGAATACACTACCTGTTAAGCATTTTCCAACAGGGAATGTTGAGGATAATACTCATAGAAAAATGCAGAAGGCTTGGGGGACAAGGGAGAAAATTTGGGAGAGTTATCTTTCCTCTAGTTTGATATATCCAAATAACCCCCCTAGGGTCCTTTTTATATGAGAAAAATATGGTTAATTCATTTCCATAAGGGCTACAGGAGGTAAAATGGTTGCAAAACCTAAGATAGCCCATAAACTCCACTGGAAAGCGTAGATTTTTTATTTTTTTGTCAGATTTTAAAGTACACTTTTGATTTCAGTAGTGCAACAAGCATACATATGCAAGATTTCAGGTATGTAGTTAGCATATGTATGGAATCTTCCTATACAACAGGGAATGTATGCCAAGAAAAATGTTATTTTTTGAGAAGAACTCCATCAAAATGGGTTAGTAAATGTATGAATGAGTAGGCTAACATCAAACATGCACAGAAGTGGAATTTTGAGTTATAGAAATAATTTAAGAACATAAGACAGTTGAAGAAATAGTTCACACAATATGACTCAAGGAACTCAAATAAACAATAAAAGGATTAAGAATAATCCCAAACACATTCACTGAAGATCACTAGTCTCAAAAATGCCTCTTTCTATTTAATCAATGGTAAGTAATAGTATTGTCCAACTACCAAAGAGAAAATGTCCATTTACATTTTCATTCCTTTCTTTTATATCAGAGAGGAGATGCCTTTCATATTTTTTAATAGTCGAATCATCAATGGACAGTCGTGACACTTCGGTTCTCCTTCTCAATCAGGAAATTACAATGATTATGAAAATTGATTAAACTACAAAATGAGGCTATAATGAAAAAAAAGGGTGTGACGGTTGTGTTTTGTCGATGAAGCCTTTCCACAACTTGAAGTCCTTAGGTATAGTCTCTACTCTTCCTATTTGTGTTATTTCAAGATCTGTTTCACTATTTCATATGGGGGTAATGTATTTTGTCTTCAGCATAATCTCCACATGTTGCAAGGAATCTTCATTTAATTCAATTAAATTGATTGGTTGTATGAATATTTATTCTAGAAAGTCTACATTTACCTTGTATATTGCTTCATTGTCCTTCAAGTTGAGGTCTCTTTTGTTTTCTACATCCTCTATCTTTGTTTGGTTCGATGATGCTTTCTCCCAGTCAACTAGGAGGTCCATTCTAAATTGTGTTAGCACATTATCGGACGATCTCCACAATTCTTTTCATGTTGTATTGACCCGATACTAGATACTCTTGATGTCATTAATGGTTTCCATTCCTGATTCTAAGAGTCAGTGGTATATGATCCCTCTTTTATTTGAATACACTGGCAAGGTATTAGGGGAGTTTTGATTCTTGTATTTCCATTTAATGATCTTAGTTTGTTCCTCCTGAACCTTCTGATCTTTTTCATGCATTGCCTTCACTTGCAGACCCAGTTTAATCTGATCAGATTTACATTTATGTATTTTATTGAGTGCATAAATAATTTATTCTACATGTCCTTGAGCTTCTCATTTACCTCGATATACTTTTCTTTGACAATCTCCATGACATTTTATTGCATTTTTTCTTCTTCTGTAGTTTTCTTGAGAAGTTCATTATCTAGCCACAATTTTCTAACCTGTTCTTCAATCTTTTCATTGTAGTCTCTTATTTCTAGTTGTTCATCTTTAAGCGTCCCGATCTCTTTGGCATATGCAACTTTGAACTAGTTTACCTCCTCTTGATCTGATTTTCAATCAAGGGTGACCTTTTTCTCGAACTCTACTTTTAATTCTTTCTCTTGAAGTTGGATTTGCCTTAGCATTTCCTCCTTATCAACATGTTCTACTTCTATGACCTCTTTCCTGAATTGATGAATCATCGTGTCTTTGATAGTGCTCATATTAGCTTCAATATCATCTATTCAATTTTTTCTAGCATCAAGGGCTCCTGTGACCTCATATACTGACATAATATTATCACCAAAAAAGGAATTTATAGTTGATGTTGCTTGTAGTGAATTATATTTAGGGTCGGGTCTTGCCTTCCATTTAATGACTCTTACAGATGCTCCATGGATCAAATCGACTACTTCTCTTTTCCTCTTGTTTTTTTTTTTCTCAATATCCCTGGTCTTGTGGTTGTAGTAATAATCACCTACAACAATCATTGCACCTTCAATCTTGAGTCATGTAGATTCAACCAAAAGGCTTCCTAGGATGGTCGCTAGAGGAGTGTATTCTTCTAATGGGAAACTTAGCATACTTGTATTAGGTTTTTTTACCACAACTCAACTATGTCACTCTGGTCCTTTATTTATTTTGTTCAAGATCTATGTTAGTGTGGGGCGAAGTTGTTATGACTTCTCTGTGAGCCAATTTTTCTCCATTATTTTCCTTTGAGGATGGCCTTTCATTTTTTTCTCCTTTCTTTCCATATTCCTTCTTCTTGTCTTCTGATTTATTTCTCTATTGGTATCTTCTTTCATGTTCATCCACCTCCATAGCCATTTCTACTTCCTTTTGTTTCCTTTTGCATTTTTCAGCCTCTAATATGTATTTCTCTTGATGGAGAATGGTTTTCATTTTCTTTATTTTCACAACCCTATCCTCGTCTTCTTATTTATACAGTTGTTCTTTGGTTGGTTTGTTGGTGATTCTTTCTAATACCTCCTCAAAATACAGAGCTCCTTGGAAAATGTCTTCAACAAAATTAACTTCATGCACAATTTGTGGCACCATCTTGATAGCCCTAATATGTTCATATACTAAATTTTGAGGGTCATATCCTTTCTTTCTACCTAAGCATAAACATATTTCTTTGAGGGTTTTAGTCTCCTTTTCAACCTACTTTTTATTCATCAATGAATATTGTCCTATGTGAAGGGGAAAGATGGGCCAATGTTTTTTTTTCTTCTTTGATAAGTAAATTGTGGCTCCCTTTTCCACCTTCTGGTATGTTATTTCTATGGCCAATATCTTATCATGAATGTACTTGGGTAGCAAGTGTGTCAGTCCCGAAGACCCAAATACTCTCTTGTAGGTGTATTATTTCTTCATGTACCAATCCCTAACTCCTTGTAGGGCTTTAATGGATCCTGGGGATATCCTGTGTGGGTGAAAGTCAAATATGGCCTTGTGTAGAGGAGCGAGGAAGTAGTCACACATGTCACATAAACCATATTTATAGTTCACCTTACATAATTGAAAACAATAGACATGGATTGGGCCTTGATCTAGGCTCCATGCCCAACTAAACGTTGGAAGCCTATTAGTGACACAAATGGCATCTATAAGGTATTCCGACATATAAAACTAGGATTCTTCATACCTTGACATTCTTGAATCTTCTTCGTGATGTTGAAGGATAAGATAGAAGCCCAGTTGAAATCTTTACATGTCTTAACCATTGTGTAGTCCATTAGAAACCATTCCATTATGAAGTGGGTGTGGGTCTCCTCCCCATAAAGCCTATAAATAATTTCATTTAAGATCCAATATGGGTCTTTGAGGTAATGTGTTTAGACATATGTTTCTCCCTTCTTCAATGGACACTCTTCATCAACAAACCATCCTTCCATGAGGGATTCAAATTTTGTGTGATTAACCCCAAACTTATCCAGGAAATATTCGTTGAGTGGGATAATGGGCTCCAGGGTCTTATATCGAATCCTCATGTCATATTCCTTAAGGGATGCAATTGGGACACTTGATGGATTGCTAATTGGCCCAGTATATTTCTTCACATGTATGAAACACCATATTGCAACATCATTGTAGGAAAATAGTTATGGATGAGTTGTTGCAGTGTGCATCCTACTTTTGAGTATAATGTTGTATTTGTCGATGTCTTTGTCTTCAGGTGGGGAAATCGCATTCTGAAATAGGTCATAAATATCATAATAACTGGGATAGTGTTCCCTTCCATCATGGATATTTGTGTTGGTAATATTGCGAGAGGCATGTTCTGGAGCAGGATTAGACGTGATCTATATCTAGCTTTTCCCCTTTCTAGTTTACATATAGGACATTTTGTCTCCTGCATGATTTAAATTAATTCACTACTAAACTGATTACAAATAATAAATAAATGAAAAAACTTGAAAAAAATTTACATATTAGCTAAAAGATGGCTCACCACAACACAATTTATGATTTGGCCCCAAAAATCCCTAACCCATGGATAATTAGTGCAATACGCATTACAAATTTGATTTGGTTAGAGTAGTACACTGTGATATAACCACTTTGTGCATACATACTTTTTTTTATGACCATTGTTGTATTACCGGGGAAGCGGAAATTATGAATGGAGGAAAATCGTCAATGTTTTCATCGAGAAATTATAAACAACCAACTGTGTGGTCCAACTCAAGTGAAAGGGAGAATTTATAAACATTTTTATGTCGACGTGAGAAACTAAGTTAATATCCACCATCCATGAGTACCAAATCCATATTGTTGATTATTTGTTTTAATTCATTTCATCATCGACATATTTCACATGGATATGAGAAGTAAATTTGTCAAGTTCACCGACGAATAAAAGTCTCACCAAAATGATTTAACGAAAAATCTTGAGCCAACAGGAAATGGACACGTATGGGTAAAGATCTTAGAGGAAAATATTTGAGGGTTATGCTAGGAGATAAAAGGAAATGTTGGGACCCATCTAGAGAATGACCTGTAATACGTCCCAAACAAGACTAGAAACTAGTTAGAGTTTTCCATCGGTGTGATGTCATGGTTTATCAAAGTGTAAGTATCATCGTCGGAAATGCTGGACAACACATGAGAGGTTCCAATACAATACGATTTATCGACGACGAAAGGTTTTCACTAAGATGATCATAAAGGTGTCATTGTCGGGAACCTGAAAACATAGTGCAATGATGAGTGGAAGTCAAAAATCCAACAAAGTTTGGTCAAGATCACATGGATAGCGACGGGGGATTATCTATATGAAAAATGTAATTTTTGCAAAACGTTTGAGAGACAAAAGTGAAAAGAGGAAAAGGATTTGTATAAAGGAATTGGGTTGAAGCAACAGACTCTATGTCACATTAGATTTAGATATTATATAAAAGCATCAATATTTTAAATAAACATCCATATAGGTAGACAGAAGATTAGTACTTTGCAAAATTTTGGTAGTAGGGGAACCCACTAAACTCAAGAGTCTAGTGGGGTTTTCTGACTTTCAATAGGTGGGATGCTCTTTTAGTATCCCAGGTAGACATTTTTCATGATCTTGGTTTCCCCGAAGGGTTCCCACCATAATAAAGGTTTCTTTGCATCAGTTAGGGTTATTTCAAATAGATCACCATAACTTCTCCTCATATCTTCACTAGCTAATCTTATGGGTACTTCATCTCCCCTAGAGGGTTGGTTTTCAGAAGGCCCCCTGAGCCATTGGTTTTATTGATGTTATCCTAGATTTGATAGGTGTGTGCTCTTTTATTTTGAGTCTAGATTGGCCTTAGTTTGAATTTTGTTTGATTTACACCTATTATTTTCACTTTGGTTGAATCATCGTTTTGTCCCCATCAATTGCGACGAATAGAACCCATCACAGAGGTACAACCACCTCTCAAGTGGAATGAAGTAGTGACCAAGAATTAAAAGGGTATTATCTTTGGTTCGAGCATATTAGTTTGGTTGAAGTGGAAGTGGTCAACAAAGGTCCTCCGCCAAAATTTAACCCTCCTTTAACTAATCCTGAGGCACCTCTACCTGTCCAGGTAGGGGATATTTTTTGTGAGACTTTATATTTTTTCAATAATCCTTATACCATGTCAGAACCAAGTGTCTAGTTCAGTGTATCTGATCCACCCATCCCATACTCAAGTCAGATTGGGGTAAATTTAGTGATTTCCACATTACCTCCTCTTAGCTCCATTGTACCTACACCATCCATGCCTTTTTCTACAAGTCCCTCAGTTTGGGGGACCACGACTATGTCTTCATTCCCATCCATTAGTATACCCAATGTTACTATGCACATCCATTCTATTATGATTCCCAATTTTGGATCCTTTCCTGGCAGGGGGTCGAACCTTGTCTTAGCATGGGAGGTGGAACTCATTCTGTCTCCACCTCTCCTATGAGCAGAAAGGTATCATCAGGTGTGGATGGAACTTTCCTAGTGGTTTTGTGGTTGTGCCTAGTCAGAATGGGGGTAGTAGTATGTCGGGAGGTTTCAAATTCCCATTGTTTATCACACCTTTCCCCAGGGGAAC
Source organism: Picea glauca (assembly GCA_000966675.3). Classification (NCBI taxonomy): domain Eukaryota; kingdom Viridiplantae; phylum Streptophyta; class Pinopsida; order Pinales; family Pinaceae; genus Picea; species Picea glauca. The sequence goes on from JZKD02S2166100.1 coordinate 8,319, forward strand.
ACCCCTCGGGGTAACTTTTCAAATTTCGGTAATCTTTCCCTTTATTGATACCTCACATTCTGATGGATTCTTTCTTGAACCTAGATTTTCCTATTCAAAACAACCAACATCATATTTCCTAGTTTGATCAATAAGTTGAGGAGAAGAAAGAATCAAGGAGAAAGGAGGATTCATCAACATCTAAGGTATCAATTTGATGTAATTTCTTCATATTAATCAACAGATCGTTGGTTTTCCCCTTGGACATGTTTGTATTTCCTTTTATAATGTTTGGATCTAGCTTATTAAACTATAGACCAGGTTAGATTCAAGTTAGATATATGATTCTAATACCAAGAAGAGAGGAAGAAATAAATTGTGTGTCTTTTGTGTTCAAGAAGAAGGTTGCGGATATTGGAGGTGGAACTTCATATCTGCATTAGTTGGGATATATGAAGGACAACCTACAGTGAAAATTATTCTATCTCTACCACTCCTTCGGTTAATTTTGAATCCATTTGATTGAGTCTAGGAAACCCATAGAATTCTATCCCCACTGTTTGTCTAGGATCAATAGGCATATCCTAGGGATATACTTAGCATACTGGTGAGATTTCTCCAATGCAAATTAGGCCTTGAGTATGAAAATATCATATGTTTCTTGAATTAATTTATGGGAAACTTAATTACATATTTTTCTATGTTGGTTATGAGATCATAACCAAGTTAATTCAGGAGGCATTACTCTTGTTATAGTAATGTACATGAATATAGATGGAAATTTGTGAAGTCGTGATGATATTGGATATGGAAAAGATATAGATCCATACAAGTTTGTAATGGTATTCCCAGGTATAACCAATGTTTGGACTACAAACTCTTTGTCGACACATGAGAGCATTAACAAAATTGTATTCATAGTGTGTGTATGGGTCGAAGAGGAAGGTGTCCAAATGATTGGATAGGTGAATGGAGAAGAGTTCAAATAATTTTTGATATGTTGGATATATTTTCCAACTCACATGGTGGAATACATGACATGGATATATATTATTTTCAACTCAATGCAAAGATGCATTGCATAAATTGACCATGGGGATCGACACGTTGAGTGTAATTATTGGTAATGTTTGAATGCATTGTGAAAAGTTTGGGTGTTGGTAATTCATATGTTGCAATGAATGATATTTTAATTCTAGATAATATGATTAATGGCTGAATCCCATTTTTAAAGTGAATAATGGATGGAAATGATTGAATTGCTTGTAAATCACAATTCTGAGATCATTTCATGAACTGTTGAAATTGTTATGATATGATAACAATTTGTTTGACTAAATTAAAATGAGAAAAGTTGCAAGAAAAATATTCTTGGATATGGTAGTGGTGTAATACCATAAGGAAAACATAATATTTTTGTTGCAATAGCCAAATGTCTTGAGAATAAATTGTTTTCTTGAGAAACTTAGTTTTGTATATGTAAAACATATTTGGAAATTAATATGTAAAATTGCTATGCCGATATCTCATATTGATTAGTATATGTGTGTGATACAGTCGAGATGATGGACATTAAAGATGGAAATATTGGAAAATATGTTATTTCTATGACACTAGAACCCTATGATTTCCATAGGTTACAAACTTCTAGTGAAAATATGGGAGTGAGTTGGCACTCCCATTGCACAAGACCACTATGGAAAATGATGGATCACCTGAGGGACTGTGTATAAGTGAAGGGGATTCCTAAGCATGGAGGGTGAGGATGGAAAGGGGTATGGAACTCAATAATGATTATGACATGGGGGGGAAAATCATGAGGATGTGTAAGAAACAAACAGTGAGATAATTTTTTGTCATCGTTTCTCATGAAATATAGAAAAAACCATATGAATAAGTGATTGTAATAACTATGTTAATTATGTTGAAAGATGGGTTAATTGTTTCTTAGTGTGTTTTAAATTTTTCCTTATTCACTATTGCTTGTTGTGCTTGAATGTTGCTTCTGGATATGTGATTTTATGTGACTGGATTATTTTGTGTGTATGTTTCATCGTCGCTACATATGCTTAAGTTGATTGAATTATGTTTTGATAATTGTGGGAAGTGCATGAGATTGTATGTCATGATTGTGTATTTACTTTCAACTAGAGTTGTGATAAGATGTTTTGAAGGAGGAACAATTGCAACTCTTTGATAGTTGGAGATTTTGTTATCACAGCTAGACTTCCTAAATCCACAATTCAAACTATTCATGTATGACCTTGAACTAGAGCCCTCAAGGCAAGTGGGAAGGCCCGAGGGACTCTGTGCAGTTCTGATATAGTTATTTTTCACCTGATCACCCGATGAACATTGTCTATAGGATAGTAGGCTGAGATGATGAGTTATGTCACTTTTCCCTAAGTTTGCACCATCCTTTTGGTTGGTCCCTGGTTGTTCCTTTGCAACTTGTGACAGAAAGTTGATGGTCATTATTTTCTCTCATGCAATTCACTACCAGTCGTGAACCACAAGAATGCAAGATGTGACCAGGTATATTACTCCCCAATTAGGATTGGTTACAAATAGATGTGATCAAAGTTCATATTTCTCCTAATAAAGCCTCGAGAAGCTTGTTATTTTGAGTGTCTATATTTATCCACAATCTTTTCTCTATATTCCTATATATTGGGGGTTTCTCATGGGAAAATGAGAGGAAAAAAAAGAGTAAAATTATATTGTTGAAGTGATCATAGAGCTTCGGAAAGGATATTAGTAATATCTTAATCAAGTCATTTTATTTTAAGTTGTAAGTCTCTTATTTTATTAATATAAGATGCACATGAATTTCCCCTCTATTGAGTTGTATATGGTTATTATGATTCTTATAAAGAGTTAGAATTTTCATTCTTTCATGTTATATTATTAGATATGTTATTAATTTGTACATCTTATATTTGATCTTATGAGAGGTATCCATTTGTGTTTCCATGTGTCCAGACTCTTTTTCGTTAAAGTGAAGCACATCTTCAAAAGAGTGAAAAAACAAGGAGCATGTAGGGCCAACCGTCGAATTACTAAGTAATCTTATTATTCTTTTTCCTCATAGATTCACACATTTATGATTTAGATATAGCAAATTATATCATTTGTATCTCTTTTCTATCTTATGTCTAGGAAGAGCCTTTGGGAGATAACTCATGTAGGATACAATTATCCTACAATAGACTGGTGAATTCACTGGGGAAGTCAGTATTGTTTATGTTGTTTCTTCTCAGTTCATTTAAATAGAATTTTTAAATATCCTTACCTTTTTAAGCCCCATTTTGTGTTTTCATTTTTCCAGTAAGTCTTTTCTGAGTCTGTTTGAATTTTTCCAGTCCCAGATATGATAGATCTACATTAAATCTATTCAATTTTGCATCTATATGATTGTGATCGTGGGTTTATCATGCACTCAGAGAGACCCCATAAGTTTTGGTCATGCATTTTTCCATTCTACCATGTGACTACCCAAAAATTGCACTGTGAAGTGCGACCAATGCTTGTGGTTTTCGGTTGCTCACATACAATGTGCGATCAATCACTTTGTCCTAACTGAAAAAGCATGAACAAGAACTAAAAGGATATCTCTTGAAGGGGAATCCTTCAAATATATCCCAAATATGTCTTCTATTTTTCTTATAGACTTATAGATCTTTCCCATATCTGTTCCAGTAGTCATTGCTACAACTTCTTTTCAAGTCATTTAAATGTTTTTTGTGGGACATTTGTTTGATTAATTTAAATCACTTCTTGCATTTTTTTGGGTATCGGTGATCTAGGAGGATCTAAGGAATTCTCATAGAGGTCTAGGAGGATTCATAATCCTCATAGAGGCCCCAGGGGATCCATAAATTCTCAAAATTCAACTATCTCATATTGTCCCAAAAATGGCATCATTGCATAGATCTCATTGTCATATTTCCAACGATGAAAATAGATATTGTATGCAAAAGTTATAAGTGATCAAAGTTTGGTCAAACCATGAAAAATGGGGGTGACATGTGGCACCACCATAGGGTGACATGTGGCATGGGAACATGGCACAGACAAGGTGACGTGGCACGATAGTTGGTAGGTTGAGTTAGAAAGTACCTCCAAGAATCCAAATGGTTCAATCAACATTTGACAAGTGGCATTAGGTAGCCAATGAGAACCTTCCACGTGGAAGTTTCCCATTGGTATATAATGGAGAGTGTTATATAAAAGATATGGAGTCAATGGGGTTTGACCCCATGACCTTTATAGCCACCAAATATCTTAACAAATCCCATGCTACCAATAGACCACACATTCCCACTTGATAGTTATTTGGAAGATTATATATTTAAATTTGTATTAAAATTCAAATGGGTGGAAAAAAGGTTGAGGGCCTGATCCCTCAACCTTTGGCCCTTGATCATGTTAAACTAGTAAATTTGGTTCATTTTGGTATGACCATTTCAACGCTCTTGCGATGTTATGTCCTAGATATTGCGACAAATATTGGGGCCCTCAAACATCGCTTCATGTGTTGTGGCAAGTGCGACGAACCTGGGATAATGTCACAAGAGAGATGGCCCAAGGAATTCATTGCAAGCAGGACGAACTATGGTGGTCTTCACAAGAGAGACAATCTACGGTGCTTGTCACATGAGAGATGAAAAACAATGATGTTCGAAAGAATGAAAATTGAGGAAGCGCATTGCAAGAGATACATTCGGCTTAGTTCTTGTGACAAACTATGAAAGCATACGATATCATTGAAGGTAACGATATTTTGTCGCCCTTGCGACAAACCTAGTAGTTCTTGCAATGAACTATCAATAGTATCGATGATCCCCTTCGTTGCAAGAGAAATGACCTATCCTAGTTTCTACGATGAACAATTCATTACAAGATGTTATAACCCTATATTTAATAGGATCACCTGGTGATTAGAATCTCTTCCTCTTGTTTTCATATTATAAATAATATTTTATTTTACAAATGATTTACACAAAAAAAGAAAAATAATGAAATAGAAAAGAAAGAAAAGAAAAAGAAAAAGAAAGAAAAAAGAAAAAGAAAGAAAAAAAAAAAGGAAAGGAAAAGAATAAAATCAAAAGAGGGTATAAAAAAATAAAATACAAAATACAAAACCCCATAGAATAAATTTGGTTTGATTCATACTGTCTAACCATGATCAAACTATTTAAATTTATGCAGATAGGATAGTGAATAAATTTGGATAAACAGTCTAATCTTAGCCAAATTAGATAAGTTAGTGAATAAGTTTGACCAAACAGTCTAAGCTTAGTCAATTGTCTTAGGTTAGAGTAATTTTGTACCCAACAATTTAAGTTGGGTTGATATGCTAGGTAACCAGATTAGGAACTAGGTTAGCATGTTTTATTTCAATAAATTTTACAAAAGGTTGATTAAATGCCTTTTAATTTGAGTTAATCTAATATGTTTTTGAACCCTTGGTGACAAAACAAAGAAAGGGGAGCTAGAAAAGACCCACGATATGTTTTTATCCTAATTCCATTGGGATTTGACAACTTTGGTTTGTTGTGGCTAAAGAGAGCATAGTTCCCAACGATTGATATAGGCATGCTCAGATTGTTAGAAAAACAGTACCGCGGAGAAACAAATAAAAAAAATGCAGAAACAAAACATAGAAGATACACAATACAATAGAGACACATATTTATGTGGTTCACCCAATGTGGGCTACTTCCACCAGAGAAATTGCGAAGTCCTTCCTTTATTATTATCCAACAAATGAAGGGATACAACCTACAACAAAACCCACTGTAACTTCCTCCTATTTCTCTCAAAGTCTCCTCTCTCAGAATACAATACTCTCCATAATGCATAGCCACAATATATTTCCCTCATAATAGAGCGTTTCCTTCTAGGGCAAAAAACCCTAACATAATTTCTATTGTTAGATCTGTGACCTTATAATGAACGGTCTAGATTTACAATGAAATTACAATATACATTTACAAGGAAATTTTTCCTTCGGGGGCTTCTCCTTTGAACCCCCGGTGGGGGCCCACTTGCCCTAAAACCCCTGAGCCAAGGGGATAGGCCTCCCAGACCCCGCAGAGGGGGTACCTTCCCTCTGCAATCCCCCACATGGAAGAGTGTACATACTTCTGGGGTGTAAATTATTCATGGGGTATAAACACAGCTGAAAGAAAGGACCTCTGAATCAAGAACATAATCAGGCTCCACAACCAACACAGATCAACGATCGACATTAAATATCAGACCCCCTGACCTTTCTTCATTTAAAGGTGTAGGGGTTTCGAGTTAGTGGTTTTTCTAGCATGGGTCTTGCATAACATTTCACCTTCATATCTACTAGAACCCCCCTCACTCATTTCTTCTTACCGCCTACCCCCCCCCACCTCCAATAAACCGCCAAACCACTCATCAATACCATCACCGCAATCCGCCATCGCACTCCACTCACCTGTCACATGTCACATCCTATCCCCCCATTGGCCATTCAATATCCTCCATATCACATCCCATCCATATGATGGCCAATCAATACCACTTCCCATGACCATTACCCATCCAAATCACCACCGACTCCATAAAGGACACCTCCCCGACACCATTTAACCCCGTTACTTTTCCATTCCCACACTGTTCACCAATCCAGAAACAATCGACACCATCGTTTCTCTTTTTCAAGATTAATCGCCACCAAGGTCACTATCAGCAGACGCCATCAGGTCGAGTAATCACAAACCATACCTGCTTTTGTTTTCAGATATTCATTTGATTATGGTGCCTAAATTGAAATCCACAGAAATAGAATAAAATATTTTCCTTCCTCCCCTCGTCGACCTGGATCGCTTCCCCCTGGTCAATAAAAAGTATTGAATTACAGAGCCGAAGTGTGAATTCAATTTATTTGAATTACACTTCTGGCTCAAAGATATATTCTTGGACCAGAGTGACAAGATCAAACTCTAGGAAACCAATATCCCACTGTACATGTTTCCCCATACTTACCATTTATGTGATTTCACCCTAAAGTGTCAAGCTCACTACCTTCCCCGCCAAAGGGTCGTTGCATCTTCGTCTGGTGAAACTTTGTTCACCATCACCCTTGAAACGATAAACCAAATGCTGTAGATAGCTAGAACTGATCCAACCACCCCCTTCTCCATTGAAATTCTGATCGAACTCTATCATAAGATTTCCTCTCCTCAAAAAGCCTAGATTTTCTAAATCCTCTTACCAGAAGACACACAGTTTCCTAAAAATAATCCCCCATATCCTTCTTCCATATTCTCAGTCAAAGGAAACCAGATCATTTCCTCCCTATGTTTCTTGCTAGGATATTATTCTGATGAATGGGTAGATGAACCCATTTTGGGTTTTCTATCTGTTGGCGTTAGAAGTCACTCTTGGATTGTGACAGGAGTAGAACCCAACGCCCAATATTTTATGTCATGAATAAATTTAATGGGTGATCAAATGGGTAGAGACCAAGGAAGGTATCACTCTAACTCAGGGACCAGGCCTAGTATGTAAAAAAAAAGGAGGTATTGATATAACTTATGTCAGTGAGTTGATTGTAAAATGAGCAGGGGAAGACTTGGTGAGATGAGTGAGAAAGACTGCCTCAGACATCAGGCCTTTCAGCAGCTTGAGGAAGAAAAACTCAGAATACAAGATTCTCTTAGTTTGGAGTTTCCAGAAATGTTGGCGTTAGAAGTCACTCCTGGAGTGCGACAGGAGCAGAGCCCAACACCCATAATTTTATGTCACAAATAAATTTAATGGGTGATCGAATGGGTAGAGACCCAGGAAGGTATCACTCTAACTCAGGGACCAGGCCTGGTATGTAAAAAAAAAAGAAGTTCAAGATCTAACTTCTGTCAGTGAGTTGATTGTAAAATGAGGAGGGGAAGACTTGGTGAGATGAGTGAGCAAGACTGCCTCGGGCATCAGGCCTTTCAGCAGCTTGAGGAATAAAAACTCAAAATACAAGATCCTCTTGGTTCGGAGTTTTAGGGAACTAAAAGGTGACTTGACTGGATCCTCCAATTCCAAATCATTCAGCATTAAGAAAATACAAGAACTGATTAGAAACAATGTAACTATTATAGTGATCCAACCTACATCATCCTATAACAACGCAACTCGACTGGATCCTCCAATTCCGAACTGTTCTAACACAGTGTAAACAAAGATATGGAAAGAGGTTGACATTCATAAGGCAAGAAGTCTCAAGTGCCAATACATAACCAGAGCAACCAGTGCTTTGCTAAAACTTTACAATCAGGAGCCTAGCTCAACCATCGATACTAAACAAAATGGAAAAAATGCCCACATATACTTGGAGCTAACTCAGGTGCTGAAGGCATGATCATATCATGAATTCAATGCTTGATGTTGAGGAGCTTCTCTATCAGGCAGTGCATGCAGACATTGGGCAGACTGCCCATGCAGTCATTTATCAGATGCAATCTCTGTCAGGATGGACTATTAGTCCACCTCTACGCTTGGTCCTTTCCTGGCCTTCTATTTATGGAAGAAGACGACATTCAACCACCATCAACTACCACAATAACTACTTCCTTGGGATTGGGAATGGCCATGGTCAAACCTGTACTCAGACGACGTGGTGGATTTTCTTTGGATGCTGCTTC
>JZKD02S2166111.1:24870-42709 GCA_000966675.3 Picea glauca
AGAACATGCACTATGTTCGATGTATCGCTTGTACTTGTTGATACTTCTTGTGAACTGCAAACCGTGTATTGCAGATGACATCAACATATTCACCATTCCATAGATGAATAAATAGCCAAGGATATTTGTTTGGTAAACATAGTAAGAGCGGAGTGTATGCATCTTTACCTTTGTCCTTTTCGGTCTATTGATGTCTGGGATGACTGATTGCTCATGACCATGTCACTAGTCCAATTTTTTCTGATGCAAGCATGTGCAGATGAACATCAGGACTAAACAAGCATATGCATTGTATATTGTCCATCATAAGGACTAAATAAGCATAAAATTGTATGCATCTGATTTTTTTGACTGGAAAAATGTGTAACAGTAAACAAGGCGTGAGGGCAGGGCACCACGGCCAATCTGTATATCGCGGACCCCCGGAAGCCAGGGGAGAAATATTGAACCCGCCAGCCCGACACCTGCAATCCAGAAAGTGGGTAAGTATGGAATAAGGTAGAATCATGGCCATATATGTGAAACCATTAGTCTGCCAACCGACACATCAAGGCATTTTCGGAAAGACCACTAAGCAGATCAATTAGAAAACAAAAGGGATAATAGAAAATGGAAAAAGTAGAAATAGGTAGGGCAGAAAGGCCCATTGCTGCCAAGCCATCGTTTTCTAGTCTAATATTATATTCCCCCCACCCGGTTTGTATATTTAATTTTCCATCACCGTTGTTATACCTTTTAGAAGATTGAACTACAGAACCCTCTGTTGTTGCACAGAACAATTCATCTTCATGTCCAACCAACCTGTTTTTTCCAAGGTAGCAACTCCGAATATGAAATGGACACAAAGGCAAGTTACTATGAAGATAGATATTTAAAAGAAAGAGAAATGGGTCTATTTATTCCAATGTAACAAAAAACAAAATACGCAAAATATATTATATTTGAAGGAAGAAAAGAAGGAAAAATAAATAAAAAAAAAGAAAAAGGTGCAAAGCAACAGAACAAGCACAACAAATATACAGACAGTAAATGAAAAAATGAACATCGGAATATGAAATAAGAGTACCGGTATCCACTTCTGTAATTCCTCTTCTACATTCCCACCAAAGAGTCCATCACCCTCTCCAGCCATTCTATTTGTTTAAATGTAGCAATGCAATGAAAACACAATGGACATGAAGTAGGTCAGTATGCAAGAAGGCATGTAATGAAGATAAGTTATCATGTACGAAGGTACGCAACATATACATACAATAAAATAGGTGAACACATATACAAAAAATAAATGAAATACAAAACAATGCAATATGAAATAATAGTAAAAGCATGCACCTGTCTATCTCCTCTTCAACCGATGCAGTCAAGACTCCATTGTTTTCTCCAACTATTATGTTTGTTGGAATGTGGGAACGCACAAAATACATTGAAAATGAATGGAAGCTGGTATGCACTGGAGAAAAAGTAATATGTACATATAGTAAAAGAGACTCAACGAACAATCTAAAACATAGGCAGAAACATGAACCTTTTCACTTCTCCATCCATAGCTGTAAATGTGTAATTTGTTTTTCCTTGCCCAAAATGTATTACAAGCCACAACATATTACGAAATTACATGGCTGTAGCTAAACGATTTATGGTTTTCCATGGAAAAGTATCCAGATATGCTTCCACTGATGGAAATACATGTTATTTATCCTCTACATGGACTGATGTGCCCACGATACAATATTTTGGTTTTTCGTGGCAAACTACCCAGATATGATTCTAGACATGGAAATATAATTTTGCAGAATCATTGTTGTACATATCATATCTCAAGTACAAGACAAATTGTATCGTGGGAACACCAGTCTGTGTAGAGTACCAAGAACATGTATTGTCATATGGGCACATTTCACCATACATGGTTTATAAATGCATCCTGCATATGCTTTATTTTAACCAAAAAACAACAGATATTGCAATTTCACATGTACTTCTTGAACTATTTTTCATGCAACTATTTTATTTCATGCCAGCACTGAAGCACCAAAAAAATCTCATAACAAAACAGATATCGACCTTGCCAGACAGGGAAAATAACACAACTGCATGTCGACTCGTGGGTGCAGGGGTTGAACATCGTAAAGCGCCCAAAAAACAATAATAATAAATAAAAAAAAACTCCAACTACCGCCGCAGGACCCCAACCCTGCAAATTTGAATCAAACAAAAGAAAACAACAAGCACCAAACCAGCGAGAAAGCATGAACAGGCCCAACTGCAGCCCCAGGGCCCCCAAAGCGTAAACCCGAGCCAAACAAACACAACCAGCAACCCACGAACCAATGAACCAACGAACAAGCAACAACCACCGAACCAATAAACAACATATGTATCTCCAACGATTACGAAACTACAGCCGAAGAACAGAAGGAACTAGAAACATACGATGAGAATGCCAGTAGAAATAAACAAACATTCTTACTTGCAAACTGCAAACACTGAACAACAAACAAGGACTAGAAAATAAAACTATGGCATGGAAACTTACTCCAGAACGATGAAAGGAAAAAGTGCATGTCGAATTGTGAACCAAACAACAACAAGCAACAACTGACGAACTAGCGAAGAAGAAGCACTCACTGAACCAGTAAACAATGTATGTAGCTTCAACGATGATGAAATTGCATTGCAAATCTAGAAGAAGGATGAAACATACAATGCCTATTCAACTGACGGTGGACAACAATATTGTGCAAAATCACTACAACATTGTATGGAAAATTTCGAGGAAAAATGTACTTCGAGAAGCATATTTAGATAAACATTTAAGTCTGTCAGGCTATCTAAGGACCTCGCGGTATGCAAACATTTAAGTTGTTAGGCCTGTTGGAGGACCTCGCATCATGTAAACATTTAAGCTGTCGGGCCTATTCAAGCACCTCAAAAAAAGTTTCAATACATTCCAATACAAATACATGCGGAAAGGACGTTATAAACTTTGGAATTATTGAGTACTATAAAGCTTTGATATCTAAACATTTCAATATGATTAGTACAAATAAAAACTTTTGGATATATTCAACTAGCAGAAAATGCTAAGACATACATTCGAAGTAATGCTAGCATTAATCCACCTTCAAGCAATACATAAGAAAAATATATGATTCAAAAAGACTGTATACGATAAAAAAGTTTGGATATCTTACCATATAAAACATTGGGAATAGTGAAGCCGGCAATAAGACCTCCAATCTTTTATCCAATCAGATAAGTACATATATAGTACTTTTTATTATATAAAAATCAATGTTTTTAGTTCCCTAGCTCCAACAATAGATATTATGCAAATATGTGTGGTCAAAGGACAAACTAATATGTAGTCAACGAATTATCGATCGCTATAGTCCCTCTATGTCTACGACAGGGACTAATAAGGCCTTGGTATAAATATACTCTAGGGGTTGTACACTTTGTTGATATTATTTATTTAAAATATTCGTTATTCTTCTTTTTATTGTTGAGATGGTGATGTTTTTATTCTATACCAGTCAAGATATGGTGAGTATTCATCATAGTGAAAATGTAGAATTTGACATTTCTTCCTGGCTTTTAATCCCATGAGTTGTGCATTTTTTAAGGGTAAAATATTGGACATGGAGGTAGTGAGTTGTAGAGGTTCATGAGATGAATCAAACTACATAATTATGTGATCCCCATAAGAGATATCTACTTTTCCAAGGTCTATTAAGCATCTTGGAAGAGAGACTCAAAGGGAACTCTATGATTAGTCTAGTATTATTTTCTCTAATATTTCACTTTCTATTTTATTCCTTAAGCACCTTTGCCAATTTCACTATAGTTTATTATTATAATAACAAAATAAATAGTTTATCAACAAAACTTGCATAGGCATAAGTGTAATATCCATAGGTCGAACCCAATTGTAATGTAAATGAAAATGTACTTAAGTTGGTGAGTTGTTTGATATCATTTTTGTATGCACCTTTCATGGCATAGTGCACACATGTACTACGCAGTAAAATGATGAAGTGTGCACATTCCTAGATATCGCGCACAACAACTTGAGTGCACGCGATATTGAGGCCAGGGAGCCTTTTGTGTATATGTTGTGTTTTATAGGCCGGTGAACCAGTTATTATAAGCTATGATGCTTATGTTTTGATTAGGCCAGAGATCCTAGATGTTAAAGGCCAGTGCGCCTACTTTTGTATATATCTCATAATTAATATAAAATACATCGTTGCNTTTTCCATCATTCTTCCCATCATTCCTTCCATCATTCAGTCATCCAGTCAATCATCCATGAGCATGCACACACACATTGAGCTATCTTTCGTATCTTCATGATTGTACCTGAACTTGTATCCATAGCCATTTTTTGTTCATGTAGTTGGTTAGCTTGGGAGCTGGACTAAAGAAGCGGGTTGTCGAGCCCGTGGGATATTGAAGAGGCGAGTTGTCAGGCCTATGAGAAATTTCTCTCTGGGTGAGAGAATTGTTGGGAATTGATTTCCTGGAGGTGTTGAACTATAGCTACAGTGCTCTGAGACTTCCTGTCTAGCCTGTTGTTGAAGCCCGGAAAGGAAGTGGGGTAGCCGAAGGACTGTTGAGCAGGGAAGGGGCACACTTCCTGGGGTGGGATAAGCATGTGGGGAATGAGGGATTGTAGGCTATTAGTTTGAGTTGGCACCTGAGACAGAGTCTTTCCTATTGTCTATGAGCCTTTAGCCTGGCTAGGAATCCCTTTACCCGGGTGGAGTTTAGTCCCAGCTCAGGGATGACTCATTGTTGAGAGTGATGAACAGTGTGGTCTAAGGCTAGGAGGTTCGGGGAAGGTTTTCACGTAGTTGGTGACATTCTTACCAATATAAGTGTCAACTGTGTGATACATTTACATGCCGCATTGTTAATTACGTGTGTATTTTATGGGTTTATCTTATGTGTGTTTATAATTGTCTGTATATTTATGGGTATTACATGTATATGTTGCATGTATACGTCTAATGTTATTTCAGTATGAATATGTGCATTTACATATGTATTTTTATGTTTACATTTTATATATATGCTTCCGCAAGAGTTCTGTGTGTACATATTTTAATAGCACGCTGTTCGAATAATTTATGTGGCATAGTTCAGTTGGATATTGGGTATGTTACAATATGTTCCGCAGAGAGAACGAAAGAGTTCTCTGGCATAGTGTGGCCTGGGCATGGATGGTTGGGGACGTTACAATATGGTATCAGAGCTTCAATTTTCAACATTGAGCCTGGATGGGCCGAGAAAGTTGATTTGAAACGAAATGTCACAGAGGATTTATTTCGAAGTGGCCAGTTTTCAGTTTGTAGAGCATCCATGGTAAAAGGTAACAACAACTGGGCAGAATTGAGGAAAAGCCCCAATTTCTGTTGTTAAATTCATGAGAAAATGGAGAAATTCATCTAAGTGATGAGATATTCCCGATTTAATATTTGTTCTAGAAAATTCGGATCTAGAATGGGTCGAATTTGAAGTTACAGTGAAGCCATGACAGATGCAGCAAGTTTAGTGGTTAAAATTCTCAATTCGCAAATTGATTTTGGATAAATTCGTTCCAGAAATGCCAACTTATAATGATTTGTTGTTGCATAGGTTGAACTGGTGTTATCAAGGTGAAATTGAATAAAATTCATGGTTGCATAATGTCAATGGTAAATTGGGGAAAAGGTTAAGCCAAAATCCCCAATTTCTGCAGCGGAATTCACGAGGAATTGATGCACATAAAAATGAATGTGCACAAGTGGGCGCACTAAAAATGCATGATGCGCAGTGAAAATATTGTGATAGGTAAAATTTGGAACTGCACGACAAGATATTGGCGTGCAGATGCGCGTGCTAAATTTTGGTGTTGCGCGGAAAAATGTTAGTGTGCAGGTGTGCGCGCTAAATTTCGGTGTCACGGGGAAAAATGTTAGTGTGCGAGTGTGTGCACTAAATTTCAGCATCATGCGGAAAAGTGTTGTTGTAGAGGACCACGCAATAAATTTAGCATTGCGTGGTGTGCATACGCATAAAAGCTGTGCGCGGTTCACACACATATAATAATGGCTCACGTGGTGTGTGCAGTATTGGCTGAGCACAAAGAAACTTTGTTGGTGCACGCACAATATGGGTATATGTTGTCACGGGACAGTTTAGTTAATGGTGCGTGATGGGGGCATACTAAAATTTGGCATGGTGCAACACGTATATTACAATGCACATCGAATATCAGTGCACCATACAAAAACTACACATGGTGGATATTGGCGTGCGACATAAAACTAGTGGGCGCAAGTTATTGGCGCGACAGAGAAGTGATGCACAGTGGTTATAGGCACGCGAAGCACGATTTACCTTGTGATGTTGTTGTGCATGGTAAATATGGGTGTACAGGTTGAAATTTGTGCACGCAAAGTTGTTTGAAGGGTGAACAACAATTGAAAACCAATGATTTTCTGCGACGTTTTATATCATTTGAATGTCATCTATTTGCAATGCAGTCTTGAGGCCCTTCAGAGAATTTTTAGCAACACAAAAAACATGAGAACAAAGTGTGTCAAGGCACACTCTTTCTATGTATCTCAAATAAAAGAGCTCGGAGAGAGATTTCTAATGGTGTAAATTGTTCGTTAAACGGAGCATTTTTGAGAAAGTTACAACACAAATAGTGAAGGGTAAATTTTAAGACCCAATTAACTTCAAAGAGCCATAACTTTCTACTCTGAAAACAGATTGAGGCACAGGATAAGTAAATGTAAATATATTGAGCCATAGAAGTCATTACAAGAGCTGAATTAAATTTATGGGCAAGTTAAAAGTGTTTAATATGGCAATTAAGGTACATGTAGCATATCAGTTACAATATGGTATTTTGGCCTAGAACTTCAGTCGGTTGTAACTAGAATTCCAGAACCCATAAATAGATGAAACTTGGAGAGAGTGTCCATAAGATGTATATGAAGAAACCCAATTTATCTCCTACAAAAATTCCAAAGGAGTAGGTGCAAAAATTCATATTACAATGCAAAGTTGCTCCAAGTTGAAAAATGAAGAGAAAAATTAATGGACAATTTTCAAATAACCATAACTTTCTGCTCAAGACTCGGAATTGAGAATGGGAGCAGGCGTTGGAAAGGTGTTGGAAAGTGGAATCTAAATATCCACCCAAAAAATTGATTTGGGCATTAAATTTTCCAAGAAAATAGAAGAAATATATCTGATATATATTATTGAACCAGAATGGTTCATATTTTCATGAAATTGTTGAAACAATTAGCCTGACAAAGTTTTGTTGTCTACACATTTTGTAGAGTTAACAACAAATAGATCAGATAAACATCAACATAGATTCTAGAGAAATGGAAGAGGCACAAGGGACTTATAGTCAGGAGGATGAGATTAGAGGGATGGATGTCCATTTGGGCATTGAAGGAACAAACTCCAATGGACATAGAGATGAAAGGAATGAAAACATGAATATGGCTGAGACCATTAAAAATTTGTAGAAGGATGTACAAAGCCATAAATATGAGAATGAAAGGATTATGAAAGACAAGGAGCAACAGGATGACTTCAACATGAAGTTAATGCAGAGCTTGAACCGAATAGAAAAGAAATTGGACAAGGACAGTGGCTCAAGAAAATCAGGAAGTCACATGCCTCCTGATGAGAAAAGAAAAACCAAAAGTGTTAGCAAACATCACCACCACTCCCCGAGGCATTCCAATAAGAGAGCACACAACAACTCGAGTCCATCCCCTGTCAGGAAGCATAAGGGGTATAGGGTGGATGACCTACGAGGAGAAATGAACAAAATCAAACATCCTACATTTGATGGTGAGCACAAGAAGGATGAAGATGCAGATACATGATTGTTGGGCATGAGAAAGTATTTCCAATTGCATAATTATTCTTCACATGCAGAAGCTAGAATTGCTATCTATCAACTCAAGGGAAAGGCATCCATGTGGTGGGATCATCTTGTGCAGGTGCAACACATTAAAGAGAAAAGTGTTACTTGGAGGGCATTCAAGAAGTATTTTGAAAAGAAATACTTGACTAAGAGATACTATGACAAGAAAATGAAAGAGTTATTTGAACTCAAGCTTGGGAGTATGACAATAGATGAATATGATAGAACGTTTTTAGAACTGCTAAAGTATGTCTCTTTCATCAAGGATGAGACTGTTAAGATTCAAAGGTAATTGAGTGGATTGCCATCATTCATCAGTGACAAAATAAAGTATGATGATCCAAAGACATTGGAGGATACCATAAGGCAAGCTAAATGTCTGTATGATAAAAAAAAATCAAGGCCAACTTTCCAAAAATCTTGGGAAGACAAAAAGAAATTCAAGGTGGATCAGGGGAAGAAGGGATCTAAGCCACCATTCTTTAGAAATAATCCACGGGGACAAAAAACTCCTAGAGAGCCCGGAACGATTGAGACAGGGGGTCAAAGGCCAAGGAAGCCACCTATTCAATGTTGGGGTTGAAAAGGAGATCACATGTTCAAAGAGTGTCCTCACAGAGGTGAAAAAGGGAGAACTGTTCACAATGTACAACAAGCTAAAACAGTGGAGGACATGGGCAGAAATGTGCCAAGGATCTATACAACCCTAAACAACAAGCAAGCAGAGTATCAGTCACATATGATTGAAGTGGAAGGTATGATCAACAACCAAACCATTGCTATTTTAATTGATTGAGGAGCTATTCATAGTTATATAGATCCTAAGATGGTGGAAAGTTTGCATTTTCCAAGAACCAAGCATGGAAAATCTTGGTTGGTGCAGCTGGCTACATGAGCCAAAAGAAAAGTTAATGATATGGTTAAGTCATGTCTTATGGACATGAATGGACTGAACACCAAGGAATATTTGAACATATTTCCTTTAGGTTCCTATGATTGTCTAATTGGGATGGATTCGTTGGACCAACATCATGCTCTACTAGACTATCATAACAAGGCCTTTACTTTATTGGATGAGGAAGGGACCCTAAGGAAGGTGCAGGGAATTCCTAGGACAGTAACCATCAGATAAATTTCAGCATTGCAGATGAAGAAATGTTACAGAAAAGGGTGTCAAATATTTGCAACTCATATGGAAGAGACACCCAAAGATAAGGTGTCAAATTTCGAAAATCATGCAGTCCTGGAAGAATTTGAAGATGTATTCAAGGAGGTACCAGGACTACCCCCAAAGAGAGATATTGATTTCTCTATAAATTTAATGCCTGGAGCAGCTCCAGTGTCAAAGACTCCTTACAAGATGAGTACATCGGAATTGAAGGAGTTACAAATGCAACCTGAAGAGTTTATGAAGAAGGGGTATATACGCCCAAGTGTGTCAAATTGGGGTGCCCCGGTCTTGTTTGTGAAGAAGAAAGATGGGACATTAAGATTGTGCATTGATTTCAGACAGTTGAATAAAGTGATTGTTAAGAACAAGTATCCTCTGCCAAGGATTGATGATCTTTTTTNAAATTCGGATCTAGAATGGGTCGAATTTGAAGTTACAGTGAAGCCATGACAGATGCAGCAAGTTTAGTGGTTAAAATTCTCAATTCGCAAATTGATTTTGGATAAATTCGTTCCAGAAATGCCAACTTATAATGATTTGTTGTTGCATAGGTTGAACTGGTGTTATCAAGGTGAAATTGAATAAAATTCATGGTTGCATAATGTCAATGGTAAATTGGGGAAAAGGTTAAGCCAAAATCCCCAATTTCTGCAGCGGAATTCACGAGGAATTGATGCACATAAAAATGAATGTGCACAAGTGGGCGCACTAAAAATGCATGATGCGCAGTGAAAATATTGTGATAGGTAAAATTTGGAACTGCACGACAAGATATTGGCGTGCAGATGCGCGTGCTAAATTTTGGTGTTGCGCGGAAAAATGTTAGTGTGCAGGTGTGCGCGCTAAATTTCGGTGTCACGGGGAAAAATGTTAGTGTGCGAGTGTGTGCGCTAAATTTCAGCATCATGCGGAAAAGTGTTGGTGTAGAGGACCACACAATAAATTTAGCATTGCGTGGTGTGCATACGCATAAAAGCTGTGCGCGGTTCACACACATATAATAATGGCGCACGTGGTGTGTGCAGTATTGGCTGAGCACAAAGAAACTTTGTTGGTGCACGCACAATATGGGTATATGTTGTCACGAGACAGTTTAGTTAATGGTGCGTGATGGGGGCGTACTAAAATTTGGCATGGTGCAACGCGTATATTACAATGCACATCGAATATCAGTGCACCATACAAAAACTACACACGATGGATATTGGCGTGCGACATAAAACTAGTGGGCGCAAGTTATTGGCGCGACAGAGAAGTGATGCACAGTGGTTATAGGCACGCGAAGCACAATTTACCTTGTGATGTTGTTGTGCATGGTAAATATGGGTGTACAGGTTGAAATTTGTGCACGCAAAGTTGTTTGAAGGGTGAACAACAACTGAAAACCAATGATTTTCTGCGACGTTTTATATCATTTGAATGTCATCTATTTGCAATGCAGTCTTGAGGCCCTTCAGAGAATTTTTAGCAACGAAAAAACCATGAGAACAAAGTGTGTCAAGGCACACTCTTTCTATGTATCTCAAATAAAAGAGCTCGGAGAGAGCTTTCTAATGGTGTAAATTGTTCGTTAAACGGAGCATTTTTGAGAAAGTTACAACACAAATAGTGAAGGGTAAATTTTAAGACCCAATTAACTTCAAAGAGCCATAACTTTCTACTCTGAAAACAGATTGAGGCACAGGATAAGTAAATGTAAATATATTGAGCCATAGAAGTCATTACAAGAGCTGAATTAAATTTATGGGCAAGTTAAAAGTGTTTAATATGGCAATTAAGGTACATGTAGCATATCAGTTACAATATGGTATTTTGGCCTAGAACTTCAGTCGGTTGTAACTAGAATTCCAGAACCCATAAATAGATGAAACTTGGAGAGAGTGTCCATAAGATGTATATGAAGAAACCCAATTTATCTCCTACAAAAATTCCAAAGGAGTAGGTGCAAAAATTCATATTACAATGCAAAGTTGCTCCAAGTTGAAAAATGAAGAGAAAAATTAATGGACAATTTTCAAATAACCATAACTTTCTGCTCAAGACTCGGAATTGAGAATGGGAGCAGGCGTTGGAAAGGTGTTGGAAAGTGGAATCTAAATATCCACCCAAAAAATTGATTTGGGCATTAAATTTTCCAAGAAAATAGAAGAAATATATCTGATATATATTATTGAACCAGAATGGTTCATATTTTCATGAAATTGTTGAAACAATTAGCCTGACAAAGTTTTGTTGTCTACACATTTTGTAGAGTTAACAACAAATAGATCAGATAAACATCAACATAGATTCTAGAGAAATGGAAGAGGCACAAGGGACTTATAGTCAGGAGGATGAGATTAGAGGGATGGATGTCCATTTGGGCATTGAAGGAACAAACTCCAATGGACATAGAGATGAAAGGAATGAAAACATGAATATGGCTGAGACCATTAAAAATTTGTAGAAGGATGTACAAAGCCATAAATATGAGAATGAAAGGATTATGAAAGACAAGGAGCAACAGGATGACTTCAACATGAAGTTAATGCAGAGCTTGAACCGAATAGAAAAGAAATTGGACAAGGACAGTGGCTCAAGAAAATCAGGAAGTCACATGCCTCCTGATGAGAAAAGAAAAACCAAAAGTGTTAGCAAACATCACCACCACTCCCCGAGGCATTCCAATAAGAGAGCACACAACAACTCGAGTCCATCCCCTGTCAGGAAGCATAAGGGGTATAGGGTGGATGACCTACGAGGAGAAATGAACAAAATCAAACATCCTACATTTGATGGTGAGCACAAGAAGGATGAAGATGCAGATACATGATTGTTGGGCATGAGAAAGTATTTCCAATTGCATAATTATTCTTCACATGCAGAAGCTAGAATTGCTATCTATCAACTCAAGGGAAAGGCATCCATGTGGTGGGATCATCTTGTGCAGGTGCAACACATTAAAGAGAAAAGTGTTACTTGGAGGGCATTCAAGAAGTATTTTGAAAAGAAATACTTGACTAAGAGATACTATGACAAGAAAATGAAAGAGTTATTTGAACTCAAGCTTGGGAGTATGACAATAGATGAATATGATAGAACGTTTTTAGAACTGCTAAAGTATGTCTCTTTCATCAAGGATGAGACTGTTAAGATTCAAAGGTAATTGAGTGGATTGCCATCATTCATCAGTGACAAAATAAAGTATGATGATCCAAAGACATTGGAGGATACCATAAGGCAAGCTAAATGTCTGTATGATAAAAAAAAATCAAGGCCAACTTTCCAAAAATCTTGGGAAGACAAAAAGAAATTCAAGGTGGATCAGGGGAAGAAGGGATCTAAGCCACCATTCTTTAGAAATAATCCACGGGGACAAAAAACTCCTAGAGAGCCCGGAACGATTGAGACAGGGGGTCAAAGGCCAAGGAAGCCACCTATTCAATGTTGGGGTTGAAAAGGAGATCACATGTTCAAAGAGTGTCCTCACAGAGGTGAAAAAGGGAGAACTGTTCACAATGTACAACAAGCTAAAACAGTGGAGGACATGGGCAGAAATGTGCCAAGGATCTATACAACCCTAAACAACAAGCAAGCAGAGTATCAGTCACATATGATTGAAGTGGAAGGTATGATCAACAACCAAACCATTGCTATTTTAATTGATTGAGGAGCTATTCATAGTTATATAGATCCTAAGATGGTGGAAAGTTTGCATTTTCCAAGAACCAAGCATGGAAAATCTTGGTTGGTGCAGCTGGCTACATGAGCCAAAAGAAAAGTTAATGATATGGTTAAGTCATGTCTTATGGACATGAATGGACTGAACACCAAGGAATATTTGAACATATTTCCTTTAGGTTCCTATGATTGTCTAATTGGGATGGATTCGTTGGACCAACATCATGCTCTACTAGACTATCATAACAAGGCCTTTACTTTATTGGATGAGGAAGGGACCCTAAGGAAGGTGCAGGGAATTCCTAGGACAGTAACCATCAGATAAATTTCAGCATTGCAGATGAAGAAATGTTACAGAAAAGGGTGTCAAATATTTGCAACTCATATGGAAGAGACACCCAAAGATAAGGTGTCAAATTTCGAAAATCATGCAGTCCTGGAAGAATTTGAAGATGTATTCAAGGAGGTACCAGGACTACCCCCAAAGAGAGATATTGATTTCTCTATAAATTTAATGCCTGGAGCAGCTCCAGTGTCAAAGACTCCTTACAAGATGAGTACATCGGAATTGAAGGAGTTACAAATGCAACCTGAAGAGTTTATGAAGAAGGGGTATATACGCCCAAGTGTGTCAAATTGGGGTGCCCCGGTCTTGTTTGTGAAGAAGAAAGATGGGACATTAAGATTGTGCATTGATTTCAGACAGTTGAATAAAGTGATTGTTAAGAACAAGTATCCTCTGCCAAGGATTGATGATCTTTTTTATCAATTGAAGGATGCAAGGATATTTTCAAAGATAGATCCCAGGTCAGGATACCATCAAGTAAGGATTAAAGAGGAAGATATTATCAAGACCACCTTCAGGACAAGGTATGGTCATTATGAGTTCACAATGGTGCCATTTGGGTTGTCAAATGCACCTTTCACGTGCTTAATGAACAGTGTTTTCCAAGAATATTTAGACAAGTTTTGTAGAAATTTCAATACAAATTAAGTATTTCCTGCGATTCTCCTAATCTAACAATTATACACCATTGTTAAATACAGAATCGCTTCTACTATTATTCTTGCAGAAAATTAAACAATGATCACAACCACAATCACAAAGTGAAATATCAAGAACACATAACACAAAAGTTTTTCCGAGAAAGCGTAAAGCTAAAAACCCCACTATCATATATTATGTATATCATGAATCATGAAACAATCTCATACAAAACTCTAATCCAAGAGCTCTTAGTACAATACAGTCGTCTCACACTGTCATACACAAATCAACAAATACATGTGCCAATTCCTGTGTCCAAACAGTTTGCCTCCTTTGCACAAATCCTTGCAGTTAGAATTCTCACAATGAATTACAAATTGCCTAGTTTGCACATGCTCATAAGCATATCCACTGCATGTCTGATCAAATCACAACTGATAGCCAAACTGTCCCTTTCACCTATTATNTTTCTAATGGTGTAAATTGTTCGTTAAACGGAGCATTTTTGAGAAAGTTACAACACAAATAGTGAAGGGTAAATTTTAAGACCCAATTAACTTCAAAGAGCCATAACTTTCTACTCTGAAAACAGATTGAGGCACAGGATAAGTAAATGTAAATATATTGAGCCATAGAAGTCATTACAAGAGCTGAATTAAATTTATGGGCAAGTTAAAAGTGTTTAATATGGCAATTAAGGTACATGTAGCATATCAGTTACAATATGGTATTTTGGCCTAGAACTTCAGTCGGTTGTAACTAGAATTCCAGAACCCATAAATAGATGAAACTTGGAGAGAGTGTCCATAAGATGTATATGAAGAAACCCAATTTATCTCCTACAAAAATTCCAAAGGAGTAGGTGCAAAAATTCATATTACAATGCAAAGTTGCTCCAAGTTGAAAAATGAAGAGAAAAATTAATGGACAATTTTCAAATAACCATAACTTTCTGCTCAAGACTCGGAATTGAGAATGGGAGCAGGCGTTGGAAAGGTGTTGGAAAGTGGAATCTAAATATCCACCCAAAAAATTGATTTGGGCATTAAATTTTCCAAGAAAATAGAAGAAATATATCTGATATATATTATTGAACCAGAATGGTTCATATTTTCATGAAATTGTTGAAACAATTAGCCTGACAAAGTTTTGTTGTCTACACATTTTGTAGAGTTAACAACAAATAGATCAGATAAACATCAACATAGATTCTAGAGAAATGGAAGAGGCACAAGGGACTTATAGTCAGGAGGATGAGATTAGAGGGATGGATGTCCATTTGGGCATTGAAGGAACAAACTCCAATGGACATAGAGATGAAAGGAATGAAAACATGAATATGGCTGAGACCATTAAAAATTTGTAGAAGGATGTACAAAGCCATAAATATGAGAATGAAAGGATTATGAAAGACAAGGAGCAACAGGATGACTTCAACATGAAGTTAATGCAGAGCTTGAACCGAATAGAAAAGAAATTGGACAAGGACAGTGGCTCAAGAAAATCAGGAAGTCACATGCCTCCTGATGAGAAAAGAAAAACCAAAAGTGTTAGCAAACATCACCACCACTCCCCGAGGCATTCCAATAAGAGAGCACACAACAACTCGAGTCCATCCCCTGTCAGGAAGCATAAGGGGTATAGGGTGGATGACCTACGAGGAGAAATGAACAAAATCAAACATCCTACATTTGATGGTGAGCACAAGAAGGATGAAGATGCAGATACATGATTGTTGGGCATGAGAAAGTATTTCCAATTGCATAATTATTCTTCACATGCAGAAGCTAGAATTGCTATCTATCAACTCAAGGGAAAGGCATCCATGTGGTGGGATCATCTTGTGCAGGTGCAACACATTAAAGAGAAAAGTGTTACTTGGAGGGCATTCAAGAAGTATTTTGAAAAGAAATACTTGACTAAGAGATACTATGACAAGAAAATGAAAGAGTTATTTGAACTCAAGCTTGGGAGTATGACAATAGATGAATATGATAGAACGTTTTTAGAACTGCTAAAGTATGTCTCTTTCATCAAGGATGAGACTGTTAAGATTCAAAGGTAATTGAGTGGATTGCCATCATTCATCAGTGACAAAATAAAGTATGATGATCCAAAGACATTGGAGGATACCATAAGGCAAGCTAAATGTCTGTATGATAAAAAAAAATCAAGGCCAACTTTCCAAAAATCTTGGGAAGACAAAAAGAAATTCAAGGTGGATCAGGGGAAGAAGGGATCTAAGCCACCATTCTTTAGAAATAATCCACGGGGACAAAAAACTCCTAGAGAGCCCGGAACGATTGAGACAGGGGGTCAAAGGCCAAGGAAGCCACCTATTCAATGTTGGGGTTGAAAAGGAGATCACATGTTCAAAGAGTGTCCTCACAGAGGTGAAAAAGGGAGAACTGTTCACAATGTACAACAAGCTAAAACAGTGGAGGACATGGGCAGAAATGTGCCAAGGATCTATACAACCCTAAACAACAAGCAAGCAGAGTATCAGTCACATATGATTGAAGTGGAAGGTATGATCAACAACCAAACCATTGCTATTTTAATTGATTGAGGAGCTATTCATAGTTATATAGATCCTAAGATGGTGGAAAGTTTGCATTTTCCAAGAACCAAGCATGGAAAATCTTGGTTGGTGCAGCTGGCTACATGAGCCAAAAGAAAAGTTAATGATATGGTTAAGTCATGTCTTATGGACATGAATGGACTGAACACCAAGGAATATTTGAACATATTTCCTTTAGGTTCCTATGATTGTCTAATTGGGATGGATTCGTTGGACCAACATCATGCTCTACTAGACTATCATAACAAGGCCTTTACTTTATTGGATGAGGAAGGGACCCTAAGGAAGGTGCAGGGAATTCCTAGGACAGTAACCATCAGATAAATTTCAGCATTGCAGATGAAGAAATGTTACAGAAAAGGGTGTCAAATATTTGCAACTCATATGGAAGAGACACCCAAAGATAAGGTGTCAAATTTCGAAAATCATGCAGTCCTGGAAGAATTTGAAGATGTATTCAAGGAGGTACCAGGACTACCCCCAAAGAGAGATATTGATTTCTCTATAAATTTAATGCCTGGAGCAGCTCCAGTGTCAAAGACTCCTTACAAGATGAGTACATCGGAATTGAAGGAGTTACAAATGCAACCTGAAGAGTTTATGAAGAAGGGGTATATACGCCCAAGTGTGTCAAATTGGGGTGCCCCGGTCTTGTTTGTGAAGAAGAAAGATGGGACATTAAGATTGTGCATTGATTTCAGACAGTTGAATAAAGTGATTGTTAAGAACAAGTATCCTCTGCCAAGGATTGATGATCTTTTTTTATCAATTGAAGGATGCAAGGATATTTTCAAAGATAGATCCCAGGTCAAGATACCATCAAGTAAGGATTAAAGAGGAAGATATTATCAAGACCACCTTCAGGACAAGGTATGGTCATTATAAGTTCACAATGGTGCCATTTGGGTTGTCAAATGCACCTTTCACGTGCTTAATGAACAGTGTTTTCCAAGAATATTTAGACAAATTTTGTAGAAATTTCAATACAAATTAAGTATTTCCTGCGATTCTCCTAATCTAACAATTATACGCCATTGTTAAATACAGAATCGCTTCTACTATTATTCTTGCGGAAAATTAAACAATGATCACAACCACAATCACAAAGTGAAATATCAAGAACACATAACACAAAAGTTTTTCCGAAAAAGCGTAAAGCTAAAAACCCCACTATCATATATTATGTATATCATGAATCATGAAACAATCTCATACAAAACTCTAATCCAAGAGCTCTCAGTACAATACAATCGTCTCACACTGTCATACACAAATCAACAAATACATGTGCCAATTCCTGTGTCCAAACAGTTTGCCTCCTTTGCACAAATCCTTGCAATTAGAATTCTCACAATGAATTACAAATTGCCTAGTTTGCACATGCTCATAAGCATATCCACTGCATGTCTGATCAAATCACAACTGATAGCCAAACTGTCCCTTTCACCTATTATCTCATCTGGGTCTCCAGTGGATCTGACATGCATGTAGTTAACC
>JZKD02S2166133.1:0-16563 GCA_000966675.3 Picea glauca
GGGAAAGCTTCTACTCTTTCTAGATGCATCTGGATTTTTGGCCATTAACTTGGTTACTTAGGTCGAAGGAAGACGAGCTCTTAGCCAATCAAAAACAATTTTGACACTTTCATCCTAAATAATACCCACAATAAAGCCACTATTTTCAACATAAGAAATTGCACTTTATATTGAAATATAACAACTTCATGTTCCAGAGAAACCAAAAATATTACAGTCGACAAAGCAATGCACCAAAAACGTGCATAGCTCTAGCATAAAAACTAAACATCCACTGGACAAGTGAAGACACATAGTCTAACAACGCAGAGTTGTGAATGAAAAAACAACAAACTGGGAAACAACTCCCCTACTAGCCCTGTAAATCTAAGGAAATAACTAAAACCATCCTTCAGACTCGGCCAAGAAATAAGAGAACATCCAATTCAGATCCTATCCCAACAAGACTTGGCGAAGAACAAGATAGCCAGAGTTCGGTCAATATAGCCGGAGGAATTGCATTGTACCAGCTTGACCATCTTCCATACGAGTGAATTTAAAAATCCCTTCTCATAGGTAGAGTGCTTGTTTGGAAAGAGCGTCTACTTCCCAGTTGAATTCTCTGTAGGAATGTATGAAATCGATATCTAAGAAGGCGTGAGTAAGTGTCAAGATCCGCTCTTTCCAATAATTTAAACCCAACTCATGTAGGTCATTAATCTTGTTCAGCCAATCAATAATTATCTTTGAATCCCCATCGACCTGAAGATCAAGGATGTGTATCCGCATAGCCAGGGACAACAAGGCCCAGACTCCAAGAGTTCTGCTCTATTGTTTGTGCCCGATACACAATTGAGCCACCACTTGTAGCTAGTGTGACTATTTTCCTTGATTATTCCACCCGCTCCACTACACTGCCCATTTCTCTGTGTAGCCCCATCAAACCATGTTGTTTCTCTTCTTATCGAAATCCACAAATCCAATTTTAGAACCAGGGCTTTCAACTTTTTAGTTTTGATGCTATGTAAGCATTCTTGTGCTACCCCGACTACATCCAGAATTTGCCTACCCTTTAAGAACCCAAATTGTTCAAGAGATCAAACTTTTGACAGTATCGACTTAAAGCGTAACCCAATGAGTTTTGCAATCACCTTGTAAGCTAGGTTGCATAGAGAAATAGGTATCAACTCCCCAAAGTTTGAAGGTCGAGCCACTTTTCGAATTAAAACAATGAATGTCGAATTTAAAGAGCTTACCATCGTACCCATGGTTCTTGACTCCTCAACAACTTCTTGAATGTCTGCCCCTAAGATATCAAAGTATTTGAGAAAAAATTCCACTGTCCAACCATCCGGCCCCGGACTCTTGTCCTTGGCAAAGCTCTGCAACACAAGTTTGATTTCTTCTATCGTACTGGATTTTTCGAGCTCTTGTACATCACTCTTTGTGAAGAACCAAGGGTAGTGTTGTATTACTTTCACCTGCTCCACAATAGTGTTATGTTCTGTGTCATCATAGAGGGATTTGAAATATCTCACCGCTTCAGATTTGATGTCTTCATGTCCGATGTGACTGTTTCTTTGACCATCCTTCATTTCCCAGATTGTTTTTTTTTTTTCTTTTCCTATGGCTAGCATATCTATGGAAATTTTTTATGTTTTGATCGCCTTTCTGAAGCCAAATGGCCCTACTCTTTTGTCTCCAAGTTTCTTCCTCGTCAAGTAGATATTTTAGTTTTCTCCCTTCTAGCTCTTTTATGTTGCTATCGATGTCCGTCATGGCCCTCCCATTATGGCTTAAAGAGTATAAGTGCTCAAGAGCCTCCTCTATAGTGTATAGTTCAATGGACCTCTGCTTCTTTTTTAATTTCTCCCATCCGATCACTTTTTTTTTAGTGCTTTTAGTTTACCAACAGTGTTCTCATTGCAGAGGGTTCTGTTTCAAACTCCTTAGTCCTCCACATCGAGCTAACCATCTCATTGAAGCCTTCCTCTTCCAACCAAATGGGGTTGAGTTTGAAAGGGTAGACAATCAACCTATGTCCATCCTCAATCTACAACACTATCAGAGCATGATCAAAGAAGAAGGGGTAGATAGTCCAAGATCTGTACCTGCCCAATGAGTGAACCAAGTCTTCTGACATATAGACCCTATCCAAACATTTAGCAATGCGGTCCTCACCAGTTCGTCCATTGCGCCAAGTTGGAGTGTTCTCAAGTGGATCAATATCAATCAAACCCGAGTCCTAAAAGATACCTTTGAAGAGATCGACTAAGGGGTCTAGTCTAGATTTTTGTCCCCAAACTTCATCGACTGAAACTGTAAAGTTAAGATCACTTGCAAAAACGAGATTTTTGTGTTCTAGCAGATCACTGGCTACCACAACTTCCCAAAAAGCTTTCTTATTAATACAAGGACCATAACAATTAAAAAAGGAAATCGACCCGTTGCCTTCTAATAAGGTGCCCTCCAGTAAAATGCCTGCACAAAAAAATGATGGTTGGAGTACCGCCTTGGCCGAGTTCCATGACACACATAAGCCCCCTGACTGCCCCAATGAATCTCTTGTGCAACAAAGCCAACTAGGCAAGAATTTGGAAACTAAGGCTCTCGCTTTTGCTCCTTCCACCATAGTTTCTTGCAACATAAGAATATCAAGTTTGATACAAGTTATCAATCTTCGAAGGGTTGCACTTTTAGGAGCCCCTCCCACTCCCCTTGTGTTTAGAGAAAGGAGAATCATTATTTGGCTCTGGCTAGGGCTTTGAGTCCTTTGAGAGCCCTTTGTTCAGTGTTGATGTTACCTTGTGAGTTCAAATCCCCTTTGCTTCCCCCAACAATCCTGCGAGCACTTCTCGTTTTTATAGGTGAGGCATCCAATCCAGCCCCCCTTGCCATAAAGCCTACTTTGTATCTCTTCCAAGACTCCTTGTCTCAGGCCCAACACCACTGCTTAACTTTTCTCCCTTCCCACCTTTTACCAATCTACTCCCTTCGAAAATGTCCAACGGTTTCTTACTACAATGTCCCGATAACTAGGGACCAAGGTCTCCAATAGCTCTTTCAGGGAGCTCTCCCTAGCTTCCCTCTCCCTCCCCACCAACGTATTGATGCCCGAGCTCTCACCGACAACCTTCTCCTTCCCAACCTACGAAAAGCTACTCGTCTCCTTTACTGCTGGAATAGTAGCCAAGTCCCGACCACTTTCTGGATGGATTAACAGTTGTTCTGGGGCTTCCGATTCTGAGCTCTCAACTACACCCTCAACATTGCCATATTTTTCCAAGTCCCGAGCTAGTCTCACTAGAGATACTAGAGTGGTCTCAATGATAGAAGGAGTCAAGAGATTGAGTCGGTCAATCTCCCATGAGGTTAATGTGGAAAGGAAAGAGGACAGAGGAATTTCAACTTATTCAAAGCATTGTCCTCCAATGCAGGGGTATAAGTTCCCTCCTCTAAAGTGGAGCCTCCCCCGCTCCAAGAAGGGTCTTCCCCCAAATAACCAAAGTCCGTTTTCCTGATCATTGTCGATTCTGAATCTTCCTATGAGACTGTCCCTTGACAGTCCTTTCGTAGATGCCTTGTCCTTCTACAGATGGTGCATTGGAAAGGAATGCCGAGGTAATCCAATTTTTGACCACAAGTCTTCCCCCTCCATTCTATATCTAGCCCTTCTAAAAGCCCATTGTGAACATCCATTTCTACCAAATTTTTTCCCATTCTTTTGTCGCCTCCCTTTAAAACCGAATTCTCCACAAACATGAACCTCCCTAGTTCATTCCCTATAGCCCTAAATGTCACAACATTCCAAAACTGGAGTGGTAATCCCCGTAAGAGCACCCAAATATGCCTGAATTGGAAGTAATCCGTCACTGGATCAAAGCCCACACACCATCTTTTTAACATTAGAGTACCTCCATTCAAAATCCAGGTTCCTTGCAGAAATCTTCATGGAGTCTTTTGGGGTTTTGAACATGAAACAATACCATCCCTTAGTAAGAGAGGCCGTCTTTGACAAATATCCAAGGAGTGGGTTCCATGTTTTCTCCACCCAAGTTAATAGGTCGTGACCACCCAAAGCTCTGTACAAGAACCTACCCACTAGGGTGCACAAAGCCAAGTTGCATGCTTCCTCCAGGCCTACATCATCTCCAAGAACCATTTTCCCCTTGGCCTTCCTTGGTTTCCACAGTTTTTTCCTACCTCGATTCCCCCCACTTGCCCTCAGTGCCTTCCCTAAGCTAACAATGCTTTTGTCTATATTTTCGCTAGGCAAAATCCCAATCTTCCCTAGGGTTTCTTCGGTTTCTTTGTTTATCGCTCCAAGTAAAACTCCTCTCTGTGTATCCTGTCCAAGATTTGTTGCTAGATGGGAGCTTCTTTCGGTGACTATCCTCACTGCCTCTACTCTATCACAACATGGGGATGCGTCCTGTTTTTCTTCACCAACTCTATCATGAAGACCATCGATGTGGAATCACTATTCCTTGTGGTCACCATCAAAACTACATTTAATAAGATCATATACTTTTCAGTAGCATTACATTTAGTGGGATCATATGTTTTTAGTAATTTAACCCTAATCTCATACATATAACCAAATATTGCCTCATGTCACAATTTACACAATTTAACTTCTCACCTAAAAGAGTGTTAAGCGGTGAAACATATATTAAACACTTAAAAATTTCAATTTATTTTAATAAACCCATATAAATCTACCACAATTTACACAATTTAACTTTTCACCTAAAATAGCTAAAAGAGTGTTAAGGGGTGAAACATATTTTAAACACTTAAAAATTTCAATTTATTTTATTTTAATAAACCCATATAAATCTACCCGGGTGTATAACGTCAACTTTATGAGTGAGTAATTTACCCGCGGCTTATTGTCTAGAATGTATTTACGGTCTATAAGTATATAATGTTCGAAGATTTGGATATCACTGAGTCGGGCTTCACAATTATCGGAGGGTTTGAATCGCGATTGTCGTCAGAGTATCATCGGACAACATTTATAAGCATCGGCCATGACGATCTTGGACGACTTCATTAACAGTGAGTTTTAAGTTTTGCCTATATTCTCTCACAGTGCTGTTTATTTGCTCAATTTGCCAAGATTCTGGATAGAATCGTGTGCGGTGCCGGGGTTTGTAGTCTCTAATATCCTAATTTCACTTCTGAACATGTTAAGACCACGAAATTTAGAGATTTTTTCTTCCAAATGGTAGTTCTATACCCTTTTTTTTATAGCTGGAATTTGTCTATCTTTAATTCATATAATACATCGTCCGTTGGCGGCAAGAGCTTGTTAGGGTTCGCTTCTTAGGGTTTCGTTGTCTGCCCGCCTATTGTCGTGCCCGAGGTGTTCGGGTCAATTGAAGTTTAAAGGAAGCAGTTTCAGATAAAAAGTCATTTACAAAGATTGATATCCGAAATAATTGGCCTGACATTGATTGAGTTCTAGTCGTGCATGACATATTCGGGCCTACTGTAATGCTTCTGAAGTTTAAAGGAAAGACTTCCAGGAAAAGCAGAATTCTGGACAAAGATTGATATCTGGAACAGTTGATACGCCTTGCATTGATTGAGTCCTAATGAAGGCCAGTTGCTGCACTGGAACATGACAGTTTATGTCAACATTAGCTTCTTTATCCTGCAAATACGCAGCGGAACGGAAAGCCACACATTGAATGCTCGGAATGCTCCTCAACAAAAACCTTGGTGATAAGCTTGTATAGAACATGTTGTAAAGAGGGTGCGAATATACTATGCTGCTTCAAAGCCAAACACACAGCGGAACAGGATGCCACACAATGAATGCTCGAAATACTCTTCAACGAAAAAATTGGGGATGAAGTTTGTATAGTACACGTGATAAAGAGGGTGCAAAGATGCTATGCTGCTTCGAGCTTTGATGNGGGAAAGCTTCTACTCTTTCTAGATGCATCTGGATTTTTGGCCATTAACTTGGTTACTTAGGTCGAAGGAAGACGAGCTCTTAGCCAATCAAAAACAATTTTGACACTTTCATCCTAAATAATACCCACAATAAAGCCACTATTTTCAACATAAGAAATTGCACTTTATATTGAAATATAACAACTTCATGTTCCAGAGAAACCAAAAATATTACAGTCGACAAAGCAATGCACCAAAAACGTGCATAGCTCTAGCATAAAAACTAAACATCCACTGGACAAGTGAAGACACATAGTCTAACAACGCAGAGTTGTGAATGAAAAAACAACAAACTGGGAAACAACTCCCCTACTAGCCCTGTAAATCTAAGGAAATAACTAAAACCATCCTTCAGACTCGGCCAAGAAATAAGAGAACATCCAATTCAGATCCTATCCCAACAAGACTTGGCGAAGAACAAGATAGCCAGAGTTCGGTCAATATAGCCGGAGGAATTGCATTGTACCAGCTTGACCATCTTCCATACGAGTGAATTTAAAAATCCCTTCTCATAGGTAGAGTGCTTGTTTGGAAAGAGCGTCTACTTCCCAGTTGAATTCTCTGTAGGAATGTATGAAATCGATATCTAAGAAGGCGTGAGTAAGTGTCAAGATCCGCTCTTTCCAATAATTTAAACCCAACTCATGTAGGTCATTAATCTTGTTCAGCCAATCAATAATTATCTTTGAATCCCCATCGACCTGAAGATCAAGGATGTGTATCCGCATAGCCAGGGACAACAAGGCCCAGACTCCAAGAGTTCTGCTCTATTGTTTGTGCCCGATACACAATTGAGCCACCACTTGTAGCTAGTGTGACTATTTTCCTTGATTATTCCACCCGCTCCACTACACTGCCCATTTCTCTGTGTAGCCCCATCAAACCATGTTGTTTCTCTTCTTATCGAAATCCACAAATCCAATTTTAGAACCAGGGCTTTCAACTTTTTAGTTTTGATGCTATGTAAGCATTCTTGTGCTACCCCGACTACATCCAGAATTTGCCTACCCTTTAAGAACCCAAATTGTTCAAGAGATCAAACTTTTGACAGTATCGACTTAAAGCGTAACCCAATGAGTTTTGCAATCACCTTGTAAGCTAGGTTGCATAGAGAAATAGGTATCAACTCCCCAAAGTTTGAAGGTCGAGCCACTTTTCGAATTAAAACAATGAATGTCGAATTTAAAGAGCTTACCATCGTACCCATGGTTCTTGACTCCTCAACAACTTCTTGAATGTCTGCCCCTAAGATATCAAAGTATTTGAGAAAAAATTCCACTGTCCAACCATCCGGCCCTGGACTCTTGTCCTTGGCAAAGCTCTACAACACAAGTTTGATTTCTTCTATCATACTAGATTTTTCGAGCTCTTGTACATCACTCTCTATGAAGAACCAAGGGTAGTGTTGTACTACTTTCACTTGCTCCACAATAGTGTTATGTCCTGTCTCATCATAGAGGGCTTTGAAATATCTCACCGCTTCAGATCTGATGTCTTCATGTCCGATGTGACTGTTTCTTTGACCATCCTTCATTTCCCAAATTGTTTTTATTTTATTTTTCCTATGGCTAGCATATCTATGGAAATTTTTTATGTTATGATCGCCTTTCCGAAGCCAAATGGCCCTACTCTTTTGTCTCCAAGTTTCTTCCTCGTCAAGTAGATATTTTAGTTTTCTCCCTTCTAGCTCTTTTATGATGCTATCGATGTCCTTCGTGGCCCTCCCATTATGGCTTAAAGAGTATAAGTGCTCAAGAGCCTCCTCTATAGTGTATAGTTCAATGGACCTCTGCTTCTTTTTTAATTTCTCCCATCCGATCACTTTTTTTTCTAGTGCTTTTAGTTTACCAACAATGTTCTCATTGCAGAGGGTTCTGTTTCAAACTCCTTAGTCCTCCACATCGAGCTAATCATCTCATTGAAGCCTTCCTCTTCCAACCAAATGGGGTTGAGTTTGAAAGGGTAGACAATCGACCTATGTCCATCCTCAATCTGCAACACTATCAGAGCATGATCAAAGAAGAAGGGGTATACAATCCAAGATCTGTACTTGCCCAACGAGTGAACCAAGTCTTCTGACATATAGACCCTATCCAAACGTTTAGCAATGCGGTCCTCACTAGTTCGTCCATTGCGCCAAGTTGGAGCGTTCTCAAGTGGATCAATATCAATCAAACCTAAGTCCTGAAAGATACCTTTGAAGAGATTGACTAAGGGGTCTAGTCTAGATTTTTGTCCCCAAACTTCACCGGCTGAAACTGTAAAGTTAAGATCACTTGCGAAAACGAGATTTTTGTGTTCTAGCAGATCACTGGCTGCCACAACTTCCCAAAAAGCTTTCTTATTAATACAAGGACCATAATAATTAAAAAAGGAAATCGACCCGTTGCCTTCTAATAAGGTGCCCTCCAGTAAAATGCCTGCACAAAAAAATGATGGTTGGAGTACCACCTTGGCCGGGTTCCATGACACACATAAGCCCCTTGACTGCCCCAATGAATCTCTTGTGCAACAAAGCCAACTAGGCAAGAATTTGGAAACTAAGGCTCTCGCTTTTGCTCCTTCCACCATAGTTTCTTGCAACATAAGAATATCAAGTTTGATACAAGTTATCAATCTTCGAAGGGTTGCACTTTTAGGAGCCCCTCCCACTCCCCTTGTGTTTAGAGAAAGGAGAATCATTATTTGGCTCTGGCTAGGGCTTTGAGTCCTTTGAGAGCCCTTTGTTTAGTGTTGATGTTACCTTGTGAGTTCAAATCCCCTTTGCTTCCCCCAACAATCCTGCGAGCACTTCTCGTTTTTATAGGTGAGGCATCCAATCGAGGCCCCCTTGCCATAAAAGCCTACTTTGTATCTCTTCCAAGACTCCTTGTCTCAGGCCCAACACCACTGCTTAACTTTTCTCCCTTCCCACCTTCTACCAATCTACTCCCTTCGAAAATGTCCAACGGTTTCTTACTACAATGTCCCGATAACTAGGGACCAAGGTCTCCAATAGCTCTTCCAGGGAGCTCTCCCTAGCTTCCCTCTCCCTCCCCACCAACGTATTGATGCTTGAGCTCTCACCGACAACCCTCTCCTTCCCCACCTACGAAAAGCTACCCGTCTCCTTTACTGCTGGAATAGTAGCCAAGTCCCGACCACTTTCTGGATGGATTAATAGTTGTTCCGGGGCTTCCGATTATGAGCTCTCAACTACACCCTCAACATTGCCATCCTTTTCCAAGTCCCGAGCTAGTCTCACTAGAGATACTAGAGTGGTCTCAATGATAGAAGGAGTCAAGAGATTGAGTCGGTCAATCTCCCATGAGGTTAACGTGGAAAGGAAAGAGGACAGAGGAATTTCAACTTATTCAAAGCATTGTCCTCCAATGCAGGGGTATAAGTTCCCTCCTCTGAAGTGGAGCCTCCCCCGCTCCAAGAAGGGTCTTCCCTCAAATAATCAAAGTTCGTTTTCCTGATCATTGTCGATTTTGAATCTTCCTATGAGACTGTCCCTTGACAGTCCTTTCGTAGATGCCCTGTCCTTCTGCAGATGGTGCATTGGAAAGGAATGCTGAGGTAATCCAATTTTTGACCACAAGTCTTCCCCCTCCATTCTATATCTAGCCTTTCTAAAAGCCCATTGTGAACATCCATTTCTACCAAATTTTTTCCCATTCTTCTATCGCCTCTCTTTAAAATCGAATTCTCCA
Organism: Picea glauca; assembly: GCA_000966675.3. NCBI lineage: Eukaryota > Viridiplantae > Streptophyta > Pinopsida > Pinales > Pinaceae > Picea > Picea glauca. Next base: position 9,639 of record JZKD02S2166133.1, read on the forward strand.
CAAACATGAACCTCCCTAGTTCATTCCCTATAGCCCTAAATGCCACAACATTCCAAAACTGGAGTGGTAATCCCCGTAAGAGCACCCAAATATGCCTGAATTGGAAGTAATTCGTCACTGGATCAAAGCCCACATGCCATCTTTTTAACATTAGAGTACCTCCATTCAAAATCCAGGTTCCCTGTAGAATCTTCATGGAGTCTTCTGGGGTTTTGAACATGAAACACTGCCATCCCTTAGTAAGAGAGGCCGTCTTTGACAAATATCCAAGGAGTGGGTTCCATGTTTTCTCCACCCAAGTTAATAGGTCGTGACCACCCAAAGCTCTGTACGAGAACCTACCCACTAGGGTGCACAAAGCCAAGTTGCATGCTTCCTCCAGGCCTACATCATCTCCAAGAACCATTTTCCCCTTGGCCTTCCTTGGTTTCCACAGTTTTTTCCTACCCCGATTCCCCCCACTCGCCCTCAGTGCCTTCCCTAAGCTAACAATGTTTTTGTCTATATTTTTGCTAGGCAAAATCCCAATCTCCCCTAGGGTTTTTTCAGTTTCTTTGTTTACCGCTCCAAGTAAAACTCCTCTCTATGTATCCTGTCCAAGATTTGTTGCTAGATGGGAGCTTCTTTCGGTGACTATCCTCACTGCCTCTACTCTATCACAACATGGGGATGCGTCCTGTTTTTCTTCACCAACTCTATCATGAAGACCATCGATGTGGAATCACTATTCCTTGTGGTCACCATCAAAACTACATTTAATAAGATCATATACTTTTCAGTAGCATTACATTTAGTGGGATCATATGTTTTTAGTAATTTAACCCTAATCTCATACATATAACCAAATATTGCCTCATGTCACAATTTACACAATTTAACTTCTCACCTAAAAGAGTGTTAAGCGGTGAAACATATATTAAACACTTAAAAATTTCAATTTATTTTAATAAACCCATATAAATCTACCACAATTTACACAATTTAACTTTTCACCTAAAATAGCTAAAAGAGTGTTAAGGGGTGAAACATATTTTAAACACTTAAAAATTTCAATTTATTTTATTTTAATAAACCCATATAAATCTACCCGGGTGTATAACGTCAACTTTATGAGTGAGTAATTTACCCGCGGCTTATTGTCTAGAATGTATTTACGGTCTATAAGTATATAATGTTCGAAGATTTGGATATCACTGAGTCGGGCTTCACAATTATCGGAGGGTTTGAATCGCGATTGTCGTCAGAGTATCATCGGACAACATTTATAAGCATCGGCCATGACGATCTTGGACGACTTCATTAACAGTGAGTTTTAAGTTTTGCCTATATTCTCTCACAGTGCTGTTTATTTGCTCAATTTGCCAAGATTCTGGATAGAATCGTGTGCGGTGCCGGGGTTTGTAGTCTCTAATATCCTAATTTCACTTCTGAACATGTTAAGACCACGAAATTTAGAGATTTTTTCTTCCAAATGGTAGTTCTATACCCTTTTTTTTATAGCTGGAATTTGTCTATCTTTAATTCATATAATACATCGTCCGTTGGCGGCAAGAGCTTGTTAGGGTTCGCTTCTTAGGGTTTCGTTGTCTGCCCGCCTATTGTCGTGCCCGAGGTGTTCGGGTCAATTGAAGTTTAAAGGAAGCAGTTTCAGATAAAAAGTCATTTACAAAGATTGATATCCGAAATAATTGGCCTGACATTGATTGAGTTCTAGTCGTGCATGACATATTCGGGCCTACTGTAATGCTTCTGAAGTTTAAAGGAAAGACTTCCAGGAAAAGCAGAATTCTGGACAAAGATTGATATCTGGAACAGTTGATACGCCTTGCATTGATTGAGTCCTAATGAAGGCCAGTTGCTGCACTGGAACATGACAGTTTATGTCAACATTAGCTTCTTTATCCTGCAAATACGCAGCGGAACGGAAAGCCACACATTGAATGCTCGGAATGCTCCTCAACAAAAACCTTGGTGATAAGCTTGTATAGAACATGTTGTAAAGAGGGTGCGAATATACTATGCTGCTTCAAAGCCAAACACACAGCGGAACAGGATGCCACACAATGAATGCTCGAAATACTCTTCAACGAAAAAATTGGGGATGAAGTTTGTATAGTACACGTGATAAAGAGGGTGCAAAGATGCTATGCTGCTTCGAGCTTTGATGGAGGGTTGCTGGGAAAAGCTTTTATCAATTACGACAATTTTTTGGAGTTTCATATTTGCAGGTCTCTGTACGGTATGGGGAGTTGATAAAACAACATGCCTTGAAAGCATAAAAACTTGAAAATCAGATTTCAAGAAGAATAATCTTTTCTTATTTTTCAATGAATCTGTACAGGTACATATATATTGGATCAACCCTATATGATCCTACAATCAAGCTACAGATCCTATAATCAAGCTATGTGTCTAATGAACCTACCCACACCTAATGTACAACTACATTGTTTACAGGATAGGAAAGAATCACAAGAGAATCGGAAAGAGTCAGTCCAATATCGGAAATAATCAATCCAATATCGAAAAGAATCAATCGGACAAAATCAATCCAATATTTCAACACTCCCCCTCAAGTTGGTGCATAGATGTCACACATGCCCAACTTGCCCAAAAACTTTGAGAACACTCGACCTGAAACAACTTTTGTGAGAATAACGGCTAACTGATCCTCTGATCGAATCGTGGGCAACTTCACAATTTTCTCATCCAACTTCTCCTTAATGAAGAATCTGTCGACTTCCACATGCTTTGTACGATCATGTTGAACCGGATTATGAGCAATATCACACGCTGCTTTATTGTCACAATATAGGTGAATTGGTTGCCTAGGCGGACAACCCAAATCTCTGAGGATAAGTCGTAGCCACAACGCTTCACATATGCCAAGTGCCATACTTCTAAATTCAGCCTCCGCACTTGATCGAGCAACAACATTATGTTTTTTGCTTCTCCATATAACGAGATTACTTCCTACAAAGGTGAAATAACTTGAAGTAGATCGCCTGTCATCTACTGCTCCAGCCCAGTCAACATCAGTATACGCATCCACGCTTTGATAATCTTCATTTTTAGTGAACAAAATTCCTTTTCCAGGAGCAGACTTCAGATACCTCAAAATGCGCATAACTGCATTCATATGTTGCTCTCCAGGATTATGCATAAACTGGCTAACAATACTCAATGCATAGGCAAGGTCTGGTCTTGTGTGTGCCAAGTACATCAATCTTCCTACGGGCCTCTGGTATCGCCCTTTATCCACTGGTACCCGATGAGACTCAATACATAACTTCAGTCCTTCTTCCACTGGTGTATCAGCTGGTTGACATGCCGACATACCAGTTTCCTGTAACAAGTCTAAGTCATACTTTCTTTGAGACAGAAAGATTCCTTTATCAGATTGAGACACTTCGATCCCAAGGAAATATTTTAAGGAGTCGAGGTCTTTCATTTCGAATTCTCTGGACAAGTAACCCTATAGGGTCTTCCTTTCTTTCGGGTCATTTCCTGTAACCACCATGTCATCCACATATACAATAAGTGCAGTGATCTTACCCTGCTGTTTCTTCAAGAATAAAGTTTGGTTTGAATTGCTTTGAGGGTAACTAAAGGCTTTCATAGACTTTGTGAACCTTCTGAACCACGCTCTCGGAGATTGTTTCAACCCATACAGTGACTTCTTTAATCTGCACACCTTTCGACTATGCATTTCTGGTATCATGCATCCGGGTGGGAGTTCCATGTAAACTTCTTCGGACAACTCTCCATGCAGAAAGGCGTTCTTCACATCAAACTGTTGTAATGGCCAATCCAAGTTCGCAGCTAGAGACAACAAGACTCGTACTGTGTTGATTTTAGCTACAGGTGCAAAATGTCTTTGTATAATCGATCCCATAGGTTTGGGTGTACCCTTTTGCCACCAGTCTCGCCTTAAAGCGTTCAATTGTATCATCTGCTTTGTATTTCACAGTATAAACCCATCGACATCCAACCGATTTCTTTCTTGGTGGACGGTCAACAAGTTCCCAGGTTTTATTTTCCTGCAAGGATTTCATCTCCTCATTCATAGCGGCTTTCTACCTTGGGTCAGCTAAGGCTTCCTGCACATTGTTAGGAATAGATACAGTAGATAATTGATTCACAAATGACTATTTTGATTCTGACAAACGATGGTTAGACACATAATGACTCACGGGATATTTGACTTTACTAGAAAGTTCGGGTTCATATGTGGGTTTAGGGATACCTCTGGTGTGGCGCTGCGGTAGCTGTTTTCTAGATGGTTCAGGAGCATCCTCAGCAAGCGATTGGTTTGGTGTATCAGTTTCCTGTGGTGTGAGGGACCTGGACGGAGGTGGAGCCACAACTTCAGTTTCTGGGTGTTCATCACTCCTTTGGTCCAAAGTTTCTGGGTGTTCATCACTCCTTTGGTCCAAAGTTTCTAGGTGTTCACCCACTTCTTGCATGACGGTTTCCGAGAGTTCCCTGTCTTCAGAGATGTCTAAGTTACCCACATCCAATTCTGAATCCACTTCTTGATCAATAGGTTCAGAGAGTTACCCTCCTTCAGGGATGTCCAACTTACCCCCATCTTCAGAGATGTGAACATCCACATCTTCAGGGATGTCAACATCATAGTCTAGAGTCTGGATTTCCTTCTGATACTCCCCCTGAAGTTCAGACTCAGAGGAAAAATACATCGAGTCTTCATGAAAAACTACATCCAATGAAATAAACATTCGTCGGGTTAGAGGATGATAGCATCGGTACCCCTTTTGATAATCAACGTATCCTAGAAAGACAAATCGCAACGCCCGAGGAGTCAACTTGTTGCGTTGATGCTTATGGAGGTGTACAAATGCTACGCAAGCAAAGACGTGAGGAGGTAAATTTGGGACGGCTGGGGCAATAATTGCTTCGACGAGAGCCTGGGAGGGTGTCTGGAAATCAATAGTGCTGGAGGGTACCTGGTTGATCAAATACGCTGCAAAGGTAAGTGCTTCTCCCCAATAAGATAACGACATACGGGCTTCTATCAACGAAGCATGGACAACCTCCAACAAGTGACGATTTTTCTGGCCACCCCGTTCTGCTGAGGTGTATTGGAACAAGTAATTTGATGAATAGTTCCGTATGCTTCAAAATATTGCTGAAGTTCATAACTCAAATATTCGCCTCCATTGTCACTGTGGAGAACCTGAACCTGTGCATTGTACTGAGTATGAACCATTTTATGAAATTTTTGAAATAACAAGTTCACTTCCCCTTTAGACTTCATCAAGCACACCCAAGTCATCCTGGTACAGTCATCAATAAAAGTAACAAACCAAAGTGATCCACCCAAGGTAGTGACTCTGGATGGACCCCAAACATCAGAATGTATGACCATAAAAGGAACTGGACTTTTATTCAAAGTTAATGGAAACGAAGCACGATGGCTTTTTGCAAGTTCACAAACATCGCATCGGAAACTAGAATCATCAAATTTTGCAAACTAGGAAATAATTTCTTCAGGTAACCAAAGGAAGCATGCCCCAGAAGTCGATGCCATAACCAAATTTCAGATTTCTTCTTCTCCCCCTCAGAGCCATCCATTGTGAAAGCTTGACGCAACTTGTTTGAACTCTTTGACACTAAATCCAAGTAATACAACTTCCCTCGCCTAACACCACAACCAATCGTTTGCCTTGTTCGGATGTCCTTAAACACACAAAAATCAGGCCAAAAAATTACAACACAAAATAAGGCAGTGGTTATTTGGGAAACTGACAACAGGTTATAATCCAAATATGGAACAACTAAAACAGAATCTAGATTCAAAGTATCAGTGAGAGGCAAGGTTTTTTCTCTAAGAACTGGGGCTGAAGAACCATTGGCAGTGGAAACAAATTTTTGTGAGGACGGTTTAAGGGGTGAGACTTGTCGAGAATAAAATGTCATATGATCCGTAGCACTGGAATCAATTGTCCATGCACTATTAGAAACAAGTGTAGACATATTTGAAACCTTACCACCATTACCTGCCGCTGCTGCTAATGCCGAGATCTGTCCCGCAACATCATCCTCTTTCCTTGTTTCAACAATCGCAGCACTAGAGGGCTTCTTGGAATTCCTCTTCCGTGAATCACGACTATGATCCCACCAGTCTGGATACCCCATAAGTTGAAAGTAGTGACTTTTGGTATGACCAGTTTGATGGCAATGAGTGCATTCGTAGGAGGATTTATCGGCACCAATAGTGGTCTTAGGATGGCTAGGCCTTGTTTGGTCATGCTGGTTTTGAGGAAGCCGGTTCTGATTAGACCGGTTTCGAGTCACCATGGCTGAAGCTTCAGATTTTTCCGGTTCTCCATTCATCGTTGCGCGTCGAACAGATTCACAGCGGACCAGTGCATAACATGCTTCTAGTTCGGGAATAGGATCCTTTCTCAAAATTTTACCACGGATTTGTTCGAAGTCACCATCTAATCCAGCAAGAAAAATGTGCACCCTTTGCGCTGAACTGATTTTCAGTAAGATTCAACATCCTTCGCATTCTCCATGATCACCTTATCACGATGATCCAACTCACTAAAAATCTCGGTTAATTCTCCATAATACACAGAGAGTGTTCTGCCATTCTGTTTGGCAGAGAAAGCCCTCTGATTCAAGACAAAAACCTGTAATTCATATGCTCCATCATAAAAGGCTTTAGAAAGAGCTTTCCAAATATCTTGAGCGGTGGGTAAGCGAATGTATCGCTTCATAATTTTTGGGGACATAGACATCAACAGCCATCTCTTGACCTTTTGATTGTCTGCATACCACTTTTCATATCCATCATCCTTCTCGGAAGGTGGCTGTGAAGTGCCACGAATAAAGTAGAGTTTCTCCTTCTCAGCAATATGCATCTCCATGATTTGAGACCACATATCATAATTTGTTT
>JZKD02S2166133.1:16573-42706 GCA_000966675.3 Picea glauca
GGATGAAAGTGTCAAAATTGTTTTTGATTGGCTAAGAGCTCGTCTTCCTTCGACCTAAGTAACCAAGTTAATGGCCAAAAATCCAGATGCATCTAGAAAGAGTAGAAGCTTTCCCTCTTACGAACCACCAACGAGTAATTTCAAGTGGCATGGCTTTCCTTCAATAACTATGATGAGTCAACTTGCATTTCCACATAGGAGCTAGTAATATCAATTTACCATTGAGTTATGATAACTTGTGTCACCTTCACCTAAAAAATGAAAACAATAATTTATATAAATTTATTAAAACAAATTGAATTCTTTAGGTGTTTAAAATATTTTGTTTTAGTATAAGTTTAAGGGGTTAATTTAATTGTTTGTCGTCAATATTGTGGGATATTTGGTTGATTCCATATTAATATGTAATTGGGTTAAATTCTTTGAGTGAATTTGGTAAGATACTTTATTTTATTTTATCTTTTATAAATTTTGATAAACATCATTAATTTGTAATGGAAAGTTTTGTCTATAAAGGTTTGAATTTTGATTATTAATATAATTAATAAAGGTTTTAATAGTTAAAACCATGGGTTTTGTCTTTAAAGTTTGTAGGTTCAAAACCAAAAGAGATAAAGTATGTACACCTTCGTAAGTTAAGTAGTCAAATCACTATGCAGAGCGCTTTCTTATCCCACAAACAAGGATGTCTCATACATTACATTGGTGTTTCACCAAACCATAACCTTAAAATTAAATTATTATTAGTATTAATATCATACCTTGATATATCTAATTCTATCAATCCAAATGATGAAATCGACTATGTTGGAAGGCCAAAGGGACATAGAAAACACTAGCCCTACATTCACCGACCTCCTCTTGTAGATGGAGCCGCCGCACCTAAGCCCGTCGTGCTACACCAGGCCAACGTTACTGATCTTAGAAGATGAACCCAGAAGGGGGGGCCAACCCGCCTCTTACAGGAATGTAGTCGTGAATGACCGAGAAGGAATGATAGCTAAGCGACTTGCCTTTAAACCACCACCCCACATGCAGGAACAACTCTTAGCCAAGGAACATAGCTTTAGTAAAGAAATGGAAGTGGAACCGAGCACATCTCATCCAAAGGCATCTCATGGATGGGAACCAGGAAAATGCATTCCCCAATCGAACAAACTGCCCAGGTACACAATCAACTCAACCAGGGTTAGGGAACACACCCAGTTCATGAGAGAGCATGCTCTCATAGGCAATTTTCTGGGCCTATGGCCATCTGAAATGGACCTCATGAGTTGAATCGAAGACTGGTGGAACCCCAAGGGAGACTACAAAGTGCAACTCAGTTCCAAGGGGTTTTTTACGATCATCCTCTACAATTTGGAAGACAAGGACATGATTTTTGACAATGGGTGATACTTCTATAACTCCGCAGGGATATTCCTCAGGTTTCGGATGGATCATTTTATCCTAGAGAAAGAGGAATTCACCATGGCACCGGTCTAGATCATACTATATTCTCTACCGCAAGAATTTTGGTTGGAGGAAATCCTCATGGGAATAGGGAACACAGTGGGAAGATATGTAAAATCCTCTGTGGCAACAAAGTAAAGGAAATACACTTACTATGCTTGAATATGTGTTTACATGGATATATCAAAGGCTCTACCAGGTTCAATAACCCTAGAATACCAGGATGAAGATTGGAATCAAACCATGGACTATGAGCACATTCCCTTCCGCTGCAGAAAATGTCATGAGCACGGTCACCTCTTTCGCGATTGTCCCTTGAACACTCAAAACCCAAAATCAGGGGAGGGGAAGCAAAAGGATGGCTATACCACAGTTATAGGTAGGAAAAATCATCCCTCAAAAAAACAAAATCAAGAAAGCACTCAGAAAATCTCTACTAGAAATTCCTTTGACATCTTCAACCAACTCTCGAAGGAAGCGAATGTAGAAAATACGCGCAAGAACGACAACCAAAACAAGGACAAAGGAAAGGCCAAGAATCAAACAGAATTAGCCAAATAACAACATCAAGAAACAGGCCCAACAACCCAACAAAATGTGGACAAGCCAAAGGATAGGGGGGATACCCTAATGCAACTAGATAAACAAGATCCGACGTATATAGATATCGAAAAACTGGAGGAGGCCTTCAACAAAAAAGAGCTACAAACCATCCCAGTAGACCCACGTGGGAAAGTGCATAAATTTTTCATTGACTCTACCGTAGGATCCAACTCAAGATTAGGGATATCCTCAGACCCAACCTCTAAGTTAAGACGTACCTCCCGTGAAATCAAGCATCGGGGTCGCAAATCTGCACACCAACTCATCAAAGAAGTAGGAAACTACATGCTCAAATCAGGGCAGATCTAGACTCTCACAGAAGGGTACCTCAATCCACCCCCCAACTCGTCATGATCAAGATCATCACTTGGAATATTAGAGGGCTTAATGGAAGGTCCAAACAAAGGACCTGTAACTCCATTCATTCAAACTCAAATGGGGTCATGGGGGGTCTAGCAATCCTATGGAACCCTGCTACAGTCATCATAGACCAACCCTTCTCCACAGTGGGCACACTCACCGCTCACTTCATGGTCGTAGGCTCTAATAAAGAGGGGATGATTATGAATGCTTATGGGCCGCAAAGTGTTCAAGAAAAAGATCTATTCCTAGGGAGAATAGCTACTATTAGGTCGTTGTTGGGATTAGAGCATTGGTTGATAAGAGGCGACTTCAACATCATCCTTACAGTGGAGGAAAAGATAGGAGGTACCAAGCGGCTAGATCAGGATAGTGGTAAGTTCATAACTCTCATCGATCAACTTAATTTAATAGACATAGAAATTAGAAATGGTATCTTCACTTGGTCCAACAGCAGATCGGGGAACCAACATGTTCCAAGTAGACTAGTTCGTTTCCTCATCTCCAAATCACTATCGTTGCATGATCCGGTCCTGGAAGCCAACATCCTCCCAAAATTTGGCTCAGGTCACTAGCCAATCTCTCTCTGGTTGGACATTGGTGCCACGCCCAAGCTTAAGCCCTTCAGATTTGAGAATTTCTAGCTCAACCACCTGGACTTTCAAAACCTCTCCAAATTCTGGTGGAAGTAAGCAGAAATAGACCATGGCACATGCATGTATAAATTCTAGCGAAGATTAAAAAACTTCAAAGGCCAGCTAAAGAACTGGAATAAAAATGTGTTTGGAAATATACTACAGAGGAAGCACGAAATCATGCAACGCCTGGAAGCTTTGCAATAGGTCTTTATTGTAGGGGAAAGAACGACAACCTTGATAAAGGAGGAAGAGTAGTTACAAGTATAACTGAAAGAGCGACAAAAGCAAGAGGAGATACTCCGGGGGAAGAAATCCAAAGTACATTGGCTCAAGGAACATAAAAAGAATGCCAAGTTATTCTACAGATCCATGGTGCACAGGAGAAACATCAATAGAATCACTCAACTAGAAGACAACCAATGCAACCCCAACCTGGTTCACACAAGCATGGAAGAGGAATTGACAAACTACTATAAATATCTTCTCACTGAACCCATAAAGGATCGAATGCCTGCTATCCACAAGATCACCAGGCACATCCCCTTCGTGGACACAAAAGAACAAAATGAATCATTGACCCGGCCAATCACATGAGAGGAAGTGGATCAAGCGGTTAAAGAAATGCTTCCCATAAAAGCCTCGGGATTGGATGGCTTCACAACATACTTCTTCCACTATTGTTGGTCGTTGATCCGGGAAGAAGTCTAGTAAGTAGTTGAGGAATCCAAAACATGTAGGCAAGTTCTTTCAGCCTTCAACGCCACCTTCCTCATTCTAATCCCAAAGGAAGAAAGGGTAACACATCCCAAACAATTCTGATCATTAACACTCTGCAATGTAATCTACAAAATCATCACGAAATGTATTTCCCTTCGAATCAAACCGATCTTGCCCTTCATCATCTCCAAATAACAAGCAGACTATGTGGAGGGGCGTCAAATCATGGACAGTGTCATCCTAGCAAGAGAGGTCATACACTCACTTAAGTCAACGTGAGCCCCAGGTATGCTCATCAAACTTGACCTTTATAAATATTTTGATAGAATAAGCTGGCAATACATGTGCTCCCTCCTTGAAGCCTTTGGCTTTGATAATATTTGGGTAGCCTAGATTATGCAACTCACATCCTCAACCTTCTTCTCCATCCTTGTCAATAGAGTGCCATCCCGACCCTTTTCTCCCACCCGTGGCATTCAACAAGGGGATCCCCTCTCCCCCTTCCTCTTTGTCATAATGGCAGAAGGCCTTAGGTGCTACATCAAAGCCTCGATAGAGGATGGCTCTCTCAAGGGTCTACCTCTCCATAACCTCTAGCCAACTCCCTCCCACAGTCAATTTGTAGATGACACTCTGTTATTGAACACCCCCAMTRCCCAGKAGGCCAACAAGCTCAAAATCATCCTCMCTGACTTCGTTGAYGCGTCRGGAACCTCCATAAACCTCRAMAAGTCRCAGCTCTACTTATTCAACACCCCAGTGGCAATCCAAAAYGATATCTCCCAACTTTTGAGCATCCCCARGAGCTCCCTTCCATCCAATTATCTAGGTGTTCCCCTTACAGGAGCAACCACTYAAAATATYTCCTTGGAMAACATRYTGCTTTCCATCTCTAATAGACTTAGTAACYRRACRTTCAAATTGCTAAACCTTGCTACCCACCTRRTTCTTCTAAAATCTRTGCTCCAGGCCTTGCCGACTTACCTCTTCACYGCCTTAGCATCTCCTCARTCTCTCATTAGAGCCATCAKAAACCTCCAACGAAGTTTCTTGTRGCATGGTCATCAATCGGATAAAAAKTGGGCACTCGTAGGCTGGGACAAAATMTTCCAGCCCAAAGCACTRGGTGGGTTGGGCCTTAGGGATCCAGGMAAAACCAATCGAGTAATTGGGGAAAAAATACAATGGCRTTGSCTCAAGCATCCCACATAACTATGGGCAAAAATCTGGAAACATAAATATGAWCCTAATATCAGAGAGGACCTTCTCATCAGACTCAATGATCAGATTCATGGTTCCAACATCTGGAACACAGCTTGGAGCAATAGACCACTCATAACTTGATATATCTAATTCTATCGATCCAGATGATGAAATTGACTATGTTGGAAGGCCGAAGGGACAGTGAAAAACCCTAGCCCTGCATGCACCGACCTCCTCCTGTAGACGGAGAAGTCGCACCTAATCCATTGTGCTGCACCAAGCCGACGCTACTGATCTCAGAAGATGAACCCAGAAGAGGGGCGCAACCCCCCTCTTACAGGAATGTAGTCGCGAATGACCGGGAAGGAATGATAGTTAAGCGACCTGCCTTTAAATCGTCGCCCCACATGCGGGAACAACTCTTAGCCAAGGAACATAGCTTCAGTAAAGAAATGGAAGTGGAACCGAGTATATCTCATCCAAAGGCATCTAGTGGATGGGAACCAGGAAAATGCATTCCCCAATCGGACAAACTACCAAAGTACACAATCAACTCAACCAGGGTTAGGGAAGACACCCAGTTCATGAAAGAGTATGCTCTCATAGGAATGTTTCTGGGCCTATGGCCATCTGAAAGGGACCTCATGAGATGGATCAAAGATTGGTGGAACCCCAAGGGAGATTACGAAGTGCAACTTAGTTCCAAGGGGTTTTCTACGATCATCCTCTACAATTTAGAAGACAAGGACATGATTTTTGACAATGGGCGATCCTTCTATAAATCCGCAGGTATATTCCTCAAGTTCTGGACAGATCATTTTAGCCCAGAGAAAGAGGACTTCAGCATGGCACCAGTATGGATCATACTATATTCTCTACTACAAGAATTTTGGCTCGAGGAAATCCTCATGGGAATAGGGAACATAGTGGGAAGATATGTAAAATCCTCTGAGGCAACAAAGCAAAGGAAATGCACTTCCTACGCTTGAATCTGTGTTTACATGGATATATCGAAGGCTCTACCAGGTTCAATAACCCTATAATACCAAGATGAAGACTGGAATCAAACCATGGACTATGAGCACATCCCCTTTCGCTGCAAAAAATGTCATGAGCACGGTCACCTCTTTCGTGATTGTCCCTTGAACACTTAAAACCCAAGGAGGGGAAGCAAAAGGATGGCTATACCACGGTTATAGGTAGGAAAAAGCAACCCTCCAGAAAACAAAATCAAGAAAGCACTAAGAAAATTCCCACTAGAAATTCCTTTGACATCCTCAACCAACTCCCAAAGGAAGAAGATGTAGAAAATACATGCAAGAATGACAACCAGAATAAGGACAAAGGAAAGGCCAAGAATCAAACGGAATCAGCCAAAGAACAAAATCAAGAAACAGGCCCAACAACCCGGCAGAATGTGGACAAGCCAGAGGATAGGGGGGATACTCTAATGCAACTAGATGAACAGGATCTGGCGGATATAGATCTAGAAAAACTAGAGGAGGCCTTCAATAGAAAAAAGCTACAAACCATCCCAGTAGAACCACTCAAGAAAGTGCATAAATTTTTCATTAACTCTATCGTAGGATCCACCTCAGGATTAGGGATATTCTCAAACCCAACCTCTGAGTCAAGACGTACCTCCCACGAAAGCAAGCGTCGGGGTCGCAAATCTGCACACCAACTCATCAAAGAAGTAGGAAACTACATGCTCAAATCGGGGCAGATCCAGAGACTCACAGAAGGGTACCTCAATCCACCCCCCAACTCGTCACGATGAAGATCATCACTTGGAATATTAGAGGGCTTAATGGAAGGTCCAAACAAAGGACCTTCGAGACAACATTCGTGTAGTGAATCTAGACATTCTCCTTCTACAGGAAACAAAATGTGTTGGGGATGAAGCGGAGGACATATTCCAACGTTGCTAGAGGACCTGCAACTCCATTCATACAGACTCAAATGGGGTCATGGGGGGTCTAGAAATCCTATGGAACCCTGCTATAGTCATCATAGACCAACCCTTCTCCACAGTGGGCAGACTCACTGCTCACTTCACGGCCATAGGCTCTAATAAAGAGGGGATGATTACGAATGCTTATGGGCCGCAAAGTGTTCAAGACAAAGATCTATTACTGGGGAGAATAGCTATTATTAGTTCATTGCTAGGATTAGAGCACTGGTTGATAGGAGGTGACTTCAACATCATCCTTACGCTGGAGGAAAAGATGGGAGGCACCAAGCGGCTAGATCAAGATAGTGGTAAGTTCATAACTCTCATCGATCAACTTAGTTTAATAGAAATTAGAAACTAGAAATGGTATCTTCACTTGGTCCAACAGTAGATTAGGGCACCAACATGTTGCAAGTAGACTAGATCGTTTCCTCATCTCCAAATCACTATTGTTGGATGATCCGGTCATGGAAGCCAACATCCTCCCAAAATTTTGCTCAGATCACTAGCCAATCTTTCTTTGGTTGGACATTGGCACCACGCCCAAGCTTAAGCCCTTCAGATTTGAGAAGTTCTGGATCAACCACCTGTTCTTTCAAAACCTCTCCAAATTTTAGTGGAAGTGAGCAGAAATATACCATGGCACATGCATGTTTAAATTCTAGCGAAGATTAAAAAACTTCAAAGGCCAGCTAAAGAATTGGAATAAAAATGTGTTTGGAAATATACTACAGAGGAAGCAAGAAATCGTGCAACGCCTGGAAGCTTTGCAATAGGTCTTTATTGCAAGGGAAAGAAAGACAACCTTGATAAAGGAGGAAGAGTAGTTACAGGAGGAATTAGAAGATCGACAGAAGCAAGAGGAGATACTCTGGAGGAAGAAATCCAAAGTACATTGTCTTAAGGAACGATAAAAGAACACCAAGTTCTTCCACAAATCCATGGTGCACATGAGATACATCAATAGGATCACTCAACTAGAAGACAACCAAGGCAACCCCATCTTGGATCACGCAAGCATAGAAAAGGAATTGACAAACTACTATAAAGATCTTCTCACTGAACCCATAAAGGATCAAACGCCTTCTATCCACAAGATCACTAGGCACATCCCCTTTGTGGACACAAAAGAACAAAATGAATCATTGGCCCGACCAATCACACAAGAGGAAGTGGATCAAGCGGTTAAAGAGATGCCCCCAAGAAAAGCCCTGTGGTTGGATGGCTTCACAACGAACTTCTTCCACTGTTGTTGTTCTCTAATCTGGGAAGAAGTCTAGCAAGTAGTTGAGGAATCTAGAACATTTGGGCAAGTTCTTTCAGCCTTCAATGCCACCTTCCTCACTCTAATCCCAAAGGAAGAAAGGGTAACACATCCCAAACAATTCCGGCCAATAACACTCTGCAATGTAATCTACAAAATCGTCATGAAATTTATTGCCCTTCGACTCAAACCGTTCTTGTCCTTCATCATCTCTAAATAACAAGCAAGCTATGTGGAGGGGCGTCAAATCATGGACAGTGCCATCCTGACACATGAGGTCATACACTCACTTAAGTCAACGTGAGCCCCATGTATGCTCATCAAACTTGCCCTTTATAAATCTTTTGATAGAATAAGCTGGCAATACATGCGCTCCCTCCTTGAAGCCTTTGGCTTTGATAACATCTGGGTAGCTTGGATCATGCAGCTCACATCCTCAACCTTCTTCTCCATCCTTATCAATAGAGTGCCCTCCCAACCCTTTTCTCCCACCCATGGCATTCGGCAAGGGGATCCCCTCTCCCCCTTCCTCTTTGTCATAATGGTGGAAGGCCTTGGGCACTACATCAAAGCCTCGATAGAAGATGGCTCTCTCAAGGGTTTGCCTCTCCATAACCTCTAGCCAACTCCCTCCCATAGTCAATTTGTAGATGACACTCTATTATTGAACACCCTCACTGCCCAGTAGGCCAAGAAGCTCAAAATCATCCTCACTGACTTCATTGACGCGTTAGGAACCTCCCTAAACCTCGACAAGTCGCAACTCTACTTCTTCAACACCCCAATGGAAATCCAAAATTATATCTCCCAACTTTTGAGCATCCCTAAGAACTCCCTTCCATCCAATTATCTAGGCGTTCCCCTTACGGGAGCAACCACTCGAAATATCTCTTGGGACAACTTATTGCTTTCCATCTCTAATAGATTTAGTAACTAGACCTTCAAATTTCTAAACCTTGCTACCCGCCTGGTTCTTCTAAAATCTGTGCTCCAGGCCTTGCCGACTTACCTCTTCACCACCTTAACAGCTCCTCGGTCTGTCATTAGAGCCATCAGAAACCTCCAGCGAAGTTTATTGTGGCATGGTCATCAATCAGATAAAAAATGGGCACTCGTAGGCTGGGACAAAATCTTCCAGCCCAAAGCACTGGGTGGGTTGGGCCTTAGGGATCCAGGCAAAATCAATCGAGTAATCGGGGAAAAACTATGGTGGCGTTGGCTCAAGCATCCCACATAACTATGGGAAAAAATCTGGAAACATAAATATGCACCTAATATCAGAGAGGACCTTCTCATCAAACTCAATGATCAGATTCATGGTTCCAATATCTGGAACACAACTTGGAGCAATAGACCACTCATACAAAAACATGCGTTTTGGGAGATATGAAATGGAGAACACTCCTTATTTTGGCAAGACTCTTGGCAGCAACAATTTCCCTTATCCTCCATAGAAGATCCCAGCCCCCTCCATCAACAAATGCAATCAAGGGATACTCTACTTGTAAAATATATCCGGAAGGAAAACTCACCGCATTATCCCTAATGCATATGGAAAACTCAACCCCATGAATTAAACATATAGGAGGGAACATACATGCAGACCTCGAGGGACTGAGCCAATCAGTGGAAAATCTGCATCAGGGATGTTCTAGACATCCTCATATGGGGCCATTTGCCAACATGCAACTTCTCAGTCAAAGCAGCTTACCATATCTAGGAAAAATACCAAATGCAACCCGAAGAGCACATATGGAGCAAAATCTGGAATCCAAAATTATGGCTGAAAGTCTCACTATTTCTCTAGTTGATTGCTCAAAACCACATACTCACTTGGGACAACCTAAGAAAGTGAGGATTTGTGGGTTGTTCAATTTTCCTCCTCTGTCGACAATAAGAAGAGAAAATGGATTGCATATTAAATCAATGTAGTCATAATGATGCCATTTGGGATATGGCAACGCAGCTAATGCATCGCTCAAACAGGAACCGTGCCAACATTGTAAGCACCATTGACAATTGGGATTTAATATCCTATCAAAGTCCAATCCTAGATCGCATCTGGCAATTGCTACCCAACTTCGTAGTCTGGAAAGTATGGAAAGAAAGAAACAAAAGAATTTTCCACTCCAATTCCTCCCCCCCTCACTATACTTGGATAAGGATCCTCAACCTGATCCGGGAAACAATCAGAGCCGAGCAATGGACTCAAAAAAATTTAAAGTGCAATCCCGCAACAATTCACATCCTACAAGCTTGACAACTAAATCTCATCGAGGATTCTCGACATAATGCAATTCGTCGAGTCCAAATTGCCTACAGTTTGAACACTTGGTCCCCTCCCCCTCTTGGCTTTGTCAAACTAAATTTCGATGGTTCTTCAAAGGGTAATATATGGCCAGCGGGTTTTGGAGAAGTACTACGACATAATGAGGGAAGAATTTTACACATCGCAGCAAGATATCTGGGATTCCACACAAACAATGTTGTAGAACTCTGTAGCCTTCTCAAGAGGATTAATCTAGCAATCAGTCACAACATCTTTCAACTCATAATGGAAGGGGATTCCCAGGTAATTATTCAACTCATCTCCAAAATCATCCATGCTTCACACCCATCGAAAATCTCACCAAGTTGGAGATTACTAGGATTTTTGGAAGACTTCAGGTCCCTCCTTCAACCTCGTCTCACACTTATACCCTCACATGTGAAAAGAGATGCCACCAAAATTGCAAACTGTTTGGCCAACGAGGGAGTGGAATCAAAAGAAGAGAAGATCCAATTGGATGTTTGAATCTCCCCACCTCCAAGGTTACTGACCATATGTCTCGATCTAGCTCGAAGAGAGTATCCTACCCTGGATGGGGTGACATGTATCTTAGGGGAGGCCACGCATCCCCCATGTAGAAATCACCATAAATATGGCTGATCGCCACCCCAAAGCCCTTTCTTGGATGGAGGACGACCATAAACGCTTACAAGGGGAGGGAGAACAACTCCCTCGCGCAAGATTAATGGCACCCTCACCGATTAACTGTAGGGGGGTGACGTTCATGTTGATTAATTGGGTTGGTTGTCATTGATGTCAACCCTTGAAGAAAGTCCGGTAGCAAATTCCGGTAGCACAAAGGTTTGGGTAATGGACCCAAGTTTGTTTGATGTATAATGGTATGAGTTTTGATATTTTTGTAGGCAAGACTATTATAGATGGATATTACATGTCATTCCATTTCCAGTGGTATGTGGAATGTCACATAACTCCTCACGGTTAGAGAATTATGGCCATGTGAAGTTGGAGAACCCTCATGAGTTATCCAAAAGCCCCAAAAGGTCAAAGTAGTCAAAGTGGTTGCAAAGAAGAATTTATTTGAATAATAAAGTGAAGTGATGAGTGTACTATATGTTGATTAAGGTTGGTTGTCATTGATGTCAACCCTTGAAGAAAGTCTGGTAGCGAATTTCGATAGCACAAAGGTTTGGGTAATGGACCCAAGTTTGTTTGATGTATAATGGTATGAGTTTTGATATATTTGTAGGCAAGACTATTCTAGATGGATAGTACATGTCATTCCATTTCCGGTGGTATGTGGAATGTCACATAACTCCTCACAGTTAGAGAGTTATGGCCATGTGAAGTTTGAGAACCCTCATGAGTCATCTAGAAGCCCCAAAAGGTCAAAGTAGTCAAAGTGTTTGCAAAAGAAATTATTTAAATAATAAAGTTAATGGAGAACTCCTTAAAATAAGGAAAGTGGGATGCTACATGAAAGTATAAATAAGAAGCAAGGTTCTATCATTTAATCACACTTGAACCTATTGAATATCATTGAATATATATTTTGTGAAAGGTTATTTGGGCAAATAGGTTAAGTGACACTAAAAACGAGGAGAATAGGTTAAGTGACCTAGAAATGGGTTAAGTGACATAGAAGATGGAGAGTATAAATAAGAGGCAAGGTTGTCTCATTTTATATAATACTTGAGCATATTGAATATCTATAGGTAAATGAGGTAAACAAAGGATATCTAAGCCGAATTTCAAAGGGAAAGCGAATAAAATAAGGTTGGAATTCAAGGGAGGATAAATTCTTTTTATGATGCTTTCTAAGGTATGTTATTTACAGGTCATCTCACCATTTTCACAACAAATTTTTTTCTACAATGATTCAGACTGTGATATTGACAAGCCATTGATGAAACATATCCAAGTATCTATGGTAAGAATTTCATCTTGTGGGTCGTTGTATTTTTGGAGTTACACTCCATGGAAAATAGGGTTTGTGGCTAGTCCTGAAACTAGTCTAAAACATGTGTTTCGGGTAAAAACATCATAACTTCTTCATAACAAATCAAAATTTAGTAAGACCAAATGTGTTGGTTAGAGTACAGTTTGTAGTATGTTGTGTAACATTTTCAAATCCATTCAACAAATATTCCGTGTGGGGCATGCTCTACAAGGTCGCTCTCTAGAATAAGCCAAGATTCAACAAGGTATGTCATTTTTGTTATAACTCCTTTTCTGAGAGCTTGCAAGTAGTGAAACCTGGAGGAATTGCATAAATCACATTGAAAAACATTGTGTATCAGTTTTAGATCTTTATTCATTACGGGCACATAGTTATGATTATTTCAAGTTAGGGTTGTTGACTAATCCAAAACTAGTCATGTGAGACTAATGAAAAGTTTGATGAAAATGCTAGTCTCTTGTTGTTAAAGTTAAGGAAGGTTTGCATATATGTGATCATATACACCAGGTCTATTACAAAGTTACAAATCATATTTGGATGATAAAATTGATGAGGGCTTTTGGTTAAGGTACATGTTGGGTACATGGTTGAGACAAATAGTTGATGAGTTGACACATACATAAGGTGTATAGTTGATGATGCTGGTACATATTGATGAGTCATAGTTGATGAGTAGTTGACACATGATTGCTACATACTTGGTACATTGTTGGATGCACTTGTTTATGGTATAGGTTGATTACAGGTTGTTTGGTAGAGATTGGTGCATGGTTGATGCACTTATTTATGGTACATGTGGATTACAGGTTGATGCATAGTTCAGGTTTATCGGTACATGTTTACAATGGTATATATCACAGTGATAGTGTGATAGCGGTTCCATCATTCTACTTCTACTTCAGGGTGGTTGGGTGGGGCAAGGACAGGTGGTTGTAGCTGGAGAACATAGGGGGTTGTAGTCTCCTTCTGGTTGTAGCCAGAGAATAGGGGAGTTGGAGCTTCCTTGAGGTTGTAGCCTGAGAAACAAGGGGGTTGGAACCTCCTTACAGATATAGTTGGAAAACAAAGGAAGTTGGTGCTTCCAATTAATGTAATTCTTCAAGACATATAAGAAAAAACATTCTATGGTTTTCTTCCGCTTTGGGTTTCCACGTAAATTACTGGTGTAGTATGTATGTGTATGATTGTTCATTTGTTCATTGCTTATTTACTCTGCAGTTATTGGATGATAATGCTACATTGATATAACACTTGGATTATATGGTTAAAAAGGATTACATTGCTCTATTACTAATTCAACCCCCCTCTTAGTAATCCAACAATTGGTATTAGAGCGGGTTCCTTTAGAAACCAATTTAACCATTGAAAGGTAGATCATGGAGAGCAACAACTTGTATAAAAATGGAATACCACAGCTCAATGGACAGAAGTATGCATTTTGGAGCATAAGGATGAAAACATATATACAGGCACAGGGATTTAAAATTTGACAATCAATTGTAGATTGATACACAGCACCAATGGTTCCACCAACAAATGACAAAGCAGTGAAACTTGGTAAGAATAATTCCAAAGCCAAAAATGCACTTCTGAATGGTCTCAGTGAAATGGTATTCACCAAAGTTGCACATTGTAAATCCGTTATAGAGATTTGGGACAAACTTCAAAACATTTATAAAGGAGATTCAAAAGTCAAAGCAACAAAGCTTCAAACTTACAGAGGTCAGTTTGAAGAACTTAAGGTGAAGGAAGATGAGAATATTACAGCTTAATTTTTAAAAGTTGATGAAATAGTAAATGCAATCATAGGATTGGGAGAAGAAATCAAAGAATCTGTAATTGTTCAAAAAATACTAAGATCTCTTCCTATGAGATTTGACCCAAGATATCAGCACTAGAAGAAAGATAAGATCTAAACTCAATAAGCATGGATGAATTACAGCATATGAGATGAGAACTGAACAGGAAAATCCAGATATAAAAGAAGCAGCCTTCAAAGCATCCAAAAATTCAAAGCAAAAGAGAAGGCAAAAAGAATAACATAACAACAACAATGACATCTCAGAAGATGATGATGAAGTGGCCAACTTTGTCAAAAGACTAAACAAGGGAACCGAGGGTAGGTATAGAGGTAAGCTTTCTTTAATTTGTTTTAATTGTGATGGTATTGGTAATTTTGCTAACAAATGTCCTTATAAGAGAAAGAGAAATGATGAAGGTTACTCAAAAGGCAAACAAACATATAAAAACAAAAGAACCACAAAGAAAGTTTTCAAGAAAAGCTTATGCACCAAAAAAGACATCTCATCATTAGATGAAGACGAAGTCAGTGACAGTGAGACAGAAACAGTTCTATTCATGGCAGTAGAAGACTCTGATAAAGAAGACTCCGAAGAAGAATATGAAGGAGCCGAAGAAGAATATGAAGACTTCGAAGAAGAAATTGAAGAGGCAAAAGTTGACCACCGAGAGGAATTAATGTGTGCCATAGAAGTTATCAAAAGAGAAAAGAAGAAAAACAAGAAACTACAAGCAGGACTAGACAACAAAAAAGACACTAAAGAACTAGAACAAATGATCACAAATTTGAAGGTTCAAATAGAAGAAGATAAAAGAATTGAAGAAACACTCAAAAAACACCTAGAAGAAAAAGGCAAGATCATTGGAAATTTGGAAGTAGAGATTGTCACATTAAGAAAGGATCTTCAAAAGAAAAATATGTAGAATAACTCAAAAGTTTTGGATGAGATTATTAGTAGTAAAAAATCAAATCATGACAAGGCCAGACTTGGATACAATCAGACAGAAAAATGATCAAGCTCCAAAACAACAGAGCAAGAAACATATCCAAAAAGTTATGCAGAAACAATCAAGGGGGATAGGAAGATCTACAAGGAAGATTACAGGGACAGTCCTTCACCAAGAAGAATCATATTTCAAAATCAACAACCGATAGGTAGGTCTTAGGAAGAAGAAGAATTTATAAGAGTACCTCATTTAAGAAGATCTTCAACTCCAAGGTATCAAACTATCTTTTTTGGTTTATGTTATGCATGTAATAATTTTGGACATAAAGCTTTGAATTGCAGAGCTAACAACATGAACACAAACAACTTTGAAAGTCATACACAAAGGGGTTATCCAAGAAGGCCTAGTGTGTAACACCCTGTTTCCCCCAGTCTGTAAAAATAACTATATTGGCCAAGAACTATGGCAAACTCAAAGATGTAAATGTTTGATTTGACGGACCTTTGTATAAAAGGTCGATGAATGTAAATTATGTTATGAATATGTGTTGCATGACTGTTGGGAGGGGGATGTACTAAAATAGACCATGATGGCTAATGAGAGGTGGTGGAAGGGACCTGGAATGGTTGCGTTAACTTCCACCGAGCTAGTACCATACTGGTTTTTACTTGCTCAAAGACCAAAGCAACTCTCTGACCCTGGAATGGATTTCACGTCAGATTGGTAGGTGGGGAGGCTCCTCAAGAGTTAATGAGGGGATGGGGGTGAACCTCCCATCCGTAAAAGCTCTCAGACCTGACCATGGATGGGGAAATTTGCGCCACACGCAATCTTGCAGAGAAAAGGCAAGAGAGGAAGTGTGGTAAAAGGGGTAGAGAGAGAGTGCGTGACATGGATCGCGGAAGAGAACTGGAGAAATTCTAGAAACAAAAGGAGTTATGAACATAGGATAAGGAGAGTAACCTTCGTCTTGGATTATTTTTCTGTATCAGGAGAAGGAGAGTAACCTTCATCCTTGACTTCCGTTGAGCTGGAAGTAGGAGACCGAATCTCAAAGCATCATGGTCTAGCTCGGGGGTGGCTAGTGGTAAATCCGTTTGGAGTCACTGAGCCTACGGTTGGGTGGAAACGAGCACCCCTCTCAGCAGTTGCATCACGCCTGGAGGATCTGATAAGTGTTTTATGCCTTGTATTTTGAATTGAATATCATGAATACATGCTCATGTTTATATGCCCATAATGATTTCTGTGTGGAATGATTGCGTGGTGTTTTAGACTGGAAATAATGGATGCATATGTATACTTACATGCCATAGTTGGTTTCTGTACAAATGATTAAGTCTGGGGCATGAGTTCGCTCCACCAAGAATCGTCTTGTTTGCTTGATTCTCGTAATATTCTATGAACGCTCCTCGAGAGTACTCTTCCCTGGGAATTACCCCATAAACCTTGGAACTGTACCGAACCTTTACCCAGAGACTCGACTAAGATCAGGGACAATTGCCCAAGAACCGTCTGAAGGTTCATGCGATTCGGGTCTGGAAACCTTATGCAAGAAAGAGTAGCTCTCTAAGGTCTCAGAGTCGTGGGAGTTTGAAGCTCCGAGAGGTTGAATTTCGTGATTCAAGCTAAAAAAGGACAACGAGTCCAATTATCGAAAGAAAATACTCCATTGTTTGGTAGACGAATGGTCGGAATCCTTTCAGAAATACCCCAGATCTGTCAAGACTGATGGATCTAGAGGAGGAGCGCAGGCGTTAACACCTCGACCCTTTCAGCCTTCGCAAGTAGCGATGGGATCCAAGACTGTAGATCCAAGGATCTGTCAGAGCTGTATTGACTGTCGATCTTAACCTTTGCATAGGTAGGAGAGTAGACTCGACAATGTCCTGAAAGTCCCAAAGTATTTGGAACCATCCATTGGCACAGGATGTGTGGCAGTCGGGTAGCATTTCGCTGACTCGCGACTTGGAGTGGTCAAGGGTAGGACTGCACGAACTCACGATTCGCGAAATCGCGACGTGATCGTGGTCATTAGATCCAAGCCATGGGAAAACCGTTGGATCAGAACCTTCACATGGTATCGCATATCGGGGGTTCAAATATTGAAAGAATTTCTTTTCGACTGTAGAAGTTGTGAAGTGTCGAGCATTAAGGGCTCGTGCGAACACGTGGCACATCCGTTAGGTGGGGACCACGTGGTTGACAGGTGGCATAACAACAAGCGCCCAGAGAAAGGTGGAAGCGGGTGACAGGTGGTGGACACATGTTGCCTGGGAAAGAGTCAACCCATCGTTGACCTTTCACGTCTCAAGGATTCACAAAGGAGGAGCACGAGGGCTCAACACTCCAACTCGCGAGGTCGCGAGATGCGAGTAGTGCTCCCATCGTTGACCTTTCGCGTCTCAGGGATTCGCAAAGGAAGAGCACGAGGGCTCAACACTCCAATTCGCGAGGTTGCGAGATGCGAGTAGTGCTAGTGTTTAGCCTAGCCTATGGTTATATGTAGCAGACGCTAGTGAGGAGGGAGCCATGCCCGTATCGCATTTCGGGTATCGACGTTTGGAGAAAGAGGAGTCAAGAGCCTTGACTCTCCAACTCGCGAGTTGCGAAAGGCGCTTGCGTTAAGGCCAGGTTGTGGTCGCTTGGAGGAGGATAAGGGAAGGGCTAGTATGCGCTAAGCCCCATAGAAATTCAGGGATTCTGTCCCTCGAAGAAAAAGACGAAAAATCTAGGTTATCGTAGTGGGTGTGTGACACAGTGAAACACAAAGAAGAAGCTACAACAGGTTTGAATCTTTGAGCACTGAAGTGGAATGTTACAAATGTAATAATTTTGGACACATGGAGAAAGATTGCAGAATGACAACCCCTCCTAGAGAACAACAATAGAATAACAACAGTCATAGACAAGAACCTCAGAAAATGACATGGATAAGAAAGCAGGATCAGTGTAGCAATGAAGAATGCACACTCGCTCTACAAGCTAAGCAGAAGAAACATGGTTGGTATCTTGATAGTGGTTGTTCAAAACACACGATAAGTGATAGAGACAGGTTTCTTACATTACGTAAGGAAATAGATGGACTAGTCTCCTTCGGAAATGATGATTCAACTAAAATCATTGGAAAAGGCACATCTAGAATTGGGAACAACAATATCAAGGCAAAAAATGTTCTACTAGTAGAAGATATGAAACATAATCTTCTAAGTGTGAGTCAAATGTGTGACCAAGGTCATAAAGTTACTTTTGATTCACAAAAATGCGAGATAAGAAAAGAAAGTTCATGGAAATTGATTGCTACAACTACGAGAACTTCAAGCAACATATATGTATTAAGTGAAATTGGAAATGAAAAGTGTTGTCTAAGAAAGGAAGATGAAAGTTGGCTATGACAGAGAAGAATGGGTCACATACATTTTGATAACCTTGTCAAATTCAGCAGAAGAGAAACAGTCAGAGAAATGCCCTGGATCACAAAACCAACCAACACTTTATGCAAGCATTGTCAACAAGGAAAACAAACAAAGACCGGGTTCAAATCAAAGGAATATTCAACGACAAGACCACTGGAAATTTTGCATACTAATCTAGTTGGACCAACTACAACAAAGGGTTTAAAAGGTGTGAAATACTTTATGTTGTTAGTTGATGATTATATAAGAATGACTGCAAATTTCTTTCTCAAGAATAAGTTAGAAGCTTTTGAAAACTTCAAGATCTACAAGGAAATGGTTGAAAAGGAAATGGATTCAAAAATCAAATGCTTGAAATCTGATAATGGAGGAGAGTTTAGTTCAAAGGAGTTTATGGACTATTGCAACAGTCATGGAATAAAAAGGCAATTCTTCGTTGATAGGACACCTCAACATAATGGAGTTGTTGAAATAAAGAACATGATAGTAAAGGAAATGGCTCGAACAATGTTAATGGATTCCAAGTTGATAGATATATTTGGACACAGGCAGTGCATACAATAGTTCACATTCAAAACAAAGTAATGCTCATAAACAACACTAACAAAACTCCCTACAAGCTATGGAAAGAAAGACCAACAAATGTGAAGCACTTCAGAGTTTTTGGAAGCAAATGCTACATAAAAAGAGAAGATGGGAAATTGGGAAAGTTTGACTCTCGTTTGGACAAAGGAGTACTTGTTGGTTACTCAAGTACAAGGAAAGCATACAAGTGTTACAATATGAGAATGAACAAAGTTGTAGAAAGCATCAATGTAACAATTGACGAAACAGGCAGACCAGAATCAAAGGAAGAAGAAAATGAATCAATGGAATAACTTTTCAAAGAATAAGCAAAAGATGAAAAAGAAGTAGAAGAGGAAGATGAAGAGAATTCAATAGAAGCAGAAGAGCAAGTTCAACAAGTTCCTCCAAAGACACCTAGCAGACGAGTACAGAAGAATCATCCTTCAGATCAGATTATTGGAAACAAAGACGCTGGAGTTGAGACTAGAATAAGAATCTGTTCACTAGAACAAACACACCTAGCACTCACATTTACGATTGAATCAACCTATTTTGAAGAGGCCAACAAGGATGAATTTTGGAACAAGGCCATGGATGAAGAATCGTATCAAATAGAGAAAAATGACACTTGGGAATTGGTTCCAAGACCAAAGGATAAAAATGTGATTGGCACAAAGTTGGTATACAGGAATAAATTGAACGAAGATGGATAGGTTACAAGGAACAAAGCTAGATTGGTATGTAAAGGATATGCACATGTTGAAGGAATTGATTTTGAAGAGACATTTTCCCCAGTTGCCAGAATGGAAACAATCCGATTGATTTTAGCTTATGCATGCTCCAAAAATATTAAAGTGTATCAGATGGACGTAAAATCAACTTTTCTGAATAGGGAACTTGAAGAAACAGTCTACATTGAACAACCAGAATGATTTAAGTTGTCAGAGAATGCAGACTATGTGTGTAAATTAAAGAAGGCCTTGTATGGTCTAAAACAGACTCATAGAGCATGGTACTCTAGATTGGATAAATATCTACAGCAAGCAGGGTTCAGAAAATGAAGTGTAGACAATAGCCTCTACATCAAGGTAAGTCAAGGTAATATTTTATTAATTGAAGTTTATGTTGATGATATTATTTTTGGTAGTGATGATGACAGGTTAAGCCAGAAATTTGCAAAGGATATGCATAATGAATTTGAAATGTCATTACTTGGAGAACTATCCTTGTTTCCGGAACTTCAGATACATCAAAGCAACCAAAGAATTTTTATTTCTCAAACCAAGTATATCAGAGAAATGCTAAAAAGGTTCGTAATGAAAGATTGCAAACCGATTATCACTCCCATGCAAACCAGTTGCAAGTTAAGCAAAGATGATGATTCAAAGTATACAGATCAAAGACAATACATGTCAATGATTGACAACCTACTATATGTGACAACATCCAGACCATATGTAATGCATGCAGTTGGACAGGTCACACGATTTCAAGCAACACCAAAGGAATCACATTTAGTAGCAGGGAAAAGAATTTTCAGATATCTCAAAGGAACATAAGAGTTTTGATTATGGTATCCAAAATGAAAGGATCTATATCTTATTGCTTACACAGATGGAGATTGGGCAGGTTGTATTGATGACCGACGAAGCACAAATGGAGCAATGTTATACTTGGGTGAGTGTTTAGTATCATGACTAAGCAAGAAACAATCATGAATATCTCTATCTACAACCGAGGCATCATGTTGTACACAGGTTCTTTGGATGAAACAAACTCTGACAGATATACAGGTTGAGTATGATGAGCCCATTCCAATCTATTGTGATAATACAAGCGCCATCAGTATCTCAAAGAACCCGATGATGCACTCCAAGATGAAGCACATTCTAATCAAGTATCACTTTCTACGGGAACAAGTTGCAGAAAAGAACATTAGAGTTGAGTATGTGGGCACAAAACAACAAGTGGCAGACATCTTTACAAAACCACTTCCACGTGAAGCCTTTGAGTATCTTCGCCAGAGACTCGGAGTTATTTCCACTCCAAAATGAATGCTTTTGAATGCTTATCTTATATGTCTTAGATGTACATGAGGAAGCACTATAAAGAGGAAAGTTCAATGAGGGGGAGCAACCCTGGAGGGAAAGATACTTTTTCCATTGATGAAAAAGGGGGAGAGATTCATCAGATGTAGATGACATAGGCATGGTTCAAGGGGGAGAATGAGTGATATGAGTTTGGTATTGCATGAAATGATTTCAGTATTGCATAAGAGTGTTGCCATCAATGCCAAAGGGGGAGATTGTTTATTAATGTTGGTTGTCATTGATGTCAACCTTTGAAGAAAGTCCGATAGCGAATTCCGATAGCACAAAGGTTTGGGTAATGGACCCAAGGTAGTTTCATGTATAATGGTATGAGTTTTAATATATTTGAAGGTAATACTATCTTATATGGATAGTACATATCATGCCATTTCTGGTGGTATGTGGAACATCACATAACTCCTCAAGGTTTGGGAGTTATGGCCTTACGAAGTAGGAGGACCCTCATATGTTGGCTTGAAGCCCCAAAAGGTCAAAGAAGTCAAAGAGCTTTCAAAGAAGAAATTATTATTTAAATGATAAAGTAAAGTGACAAAGTCAAGAATGATTATTTAAATAACAAAGTGAAGTGACAAAATCAAAGAAGATTATTTAAATGATAAAATGAGGTGACAGAGTCAAGGAGGAATATTTGAATGATAAACTAATGGAGAACTTTCTAATTATGGAAAGTGATTAACCCTAAAAATGAGGAAAATAGGTTAAGTGACCTAGAAATGGGTTAAGTGATCAAGAAATGGGTTAAGTGACCTAGAAATAGGTTAAGTGACCTAGAAATGAGTTAAGTGACCTAGAAGATGGAGAGTATAAATAAGAGGCAAGACTCTCTCATTATATATAACACTTGAGCATATTGAATATCTATAGGTGACTGAGGTAACCAAAGGATATATAAGCCAAATTTCAGAGGGAAGGTGAAGAAAAGAAGGTCGAAATTCAAGTGAGGTTAAATTCTTTTGATGATGCTTTCTAAGGTATGTTATTTATAGGTCATTTCACCATTTTTGCAATTTTTTTTTTCTAGAATGATTCAGGCCGTGAGATTGATAGGCCATTGAGGAAATATATCCAAGTATCTGTGGTAAAAAAATCATCTTTTGGGTCGTTGTATTTTTGGAGTTACACTCTGTGGAAAATAGAGTTTGTGGCTAGTCCCGAAACTAGTCTAAAATAGGTGTTTCGGGTAAAAACGTCATAAATTCTTCATAACAGATCCAAATTCAGTAAGACCAAATGTGTTGGTTAGAGTATAGTCTGTCGTATGTTTTGTAACATTTTTAGATCCAGTCAACAAATATTTCGTGCGGGGCACGCTCTACAAGGTCACTCTCTAGAATAAGCCATGATTCAGCAAGGTATGCCATTTTTGCTATAACTTCTTTTATGAGAGGTTCCAAGAAGTGACACCTAGAGAAATTGCATAAAACACATTGAAGAACATTGTATATCAGTTCCAGGTCTTTATTCATTACAAGTACATAGTTATGATTATTTCAAATTCAGGTTGTTGACTAATCCAAAACTAGTTATGTGAGACTAAAGAAAAGTTTGATGAGAATGTTAGTCTCTTGTTGTTAAAGTTTGCAGGTATGTGATCATATACATCAGGTCTATTACAAAGTTACAAATCATATTTGGATGATGACATTGACTAGGGTTTTTGGTTAAGGTACTTGTTGGGTACATGGTTGAGACAAGTAGTTGATGAGTTGGCACATACATGAGGTGTATAGTTGATGATGTTGGTACATATTGATGAGTCATAGTTGATGAGTAGTTGACACATTATTAGTACATACTTGGTACATGGTTGGATGCACTTGTTTATGGTACATGTTGGTGCATGGTTGATGCACTTGTTTATGGTACATGTTGATTACAGGTTGAGATACAAGTTGATGCATGGTTGATGCATGGTTCAAGTTTATTGGTACAGGTTTACAATGATATATCTCACAGTGATAGTGTGACAATGGTTCCATCATTCTACTTCTACTTCAGGGTGGTTGGACGGGGAAATGACAAGTGGTTGTAGCCACCTTCTAGTTGTAGCCGAAGAACATAGGGGGTTGTAGCCTCCTTCTGGTTGTAGCCAGAGAATAAGGGAGTTGGGGCTTTCTTCAGGTTGTCGCCTGAGAAACAAGGGCGTTGGAGCATCCTTCTAGTTGCAACTAGAAAACAAAGAAAGTTGGTGTTTCCAATGAATGTAATTCTTTTTTTTTTTACAAGAATGGTTAAAGATTTTTATTTAGAGTCTGGCAGGAAGGGCTGCCAGGGCCTTACAATACATATTTGAGTCTACTATGCTGATCTTCATCTTCAACTTGGCACACACATCCTTACAAAGCAAAATCCATAAATCTAGATTCTGGTGATTCATAGACATATAATAACCTAGTCTACTATTTATCGAATACACGATCTTCTGCAAAGGTCGATAGAGAAAACTGAGGGCTAACAAGCAAATCCCACCACCGTTGTCCTGCCTTACCCAATTTTGGAGATGGCCTCTACTGTAGCATCCGAGATCTTGCTGATCACCTTGGTTAGTTCTTCGACCTGTTTCTCCAGCTTGCAGAGACGATATCCCAGATTGCCCGTGATAATAGCAATGTCCTTGAGGCCCGCCTGGAGGTCTTCTGTTAATTCTTCCCTTAGATCCTGGATCTCGGTGTTCAGCGATTCCCATTTCCCCTGATTTGTGGTTGCTCTGACGTTCTCCAACTCTGTTTTTAGCATGTCGAGTCTCTCCCGAGGAGAAAGAGATGGCTTTGAGGATGACTCCATTGCTTCTGCTCCTGTAACACAGCTTCTCTTTTGTGCTCTGCAAATACCCGCGACTAACAAAGATACTGAAGAATGGCTTCGGGTGGTTCCCTCTATATTCCTTGTAACCTGCCAAAACCCATGATCCCAGCCTGGCTTGCCAATGATGGTGAATCTCTGAGCGAATATTACTGCCAGTCCAGCGATATCTATACTGATTCAGATCGATTCGAGATCCTTCATATGCAGTTGGATTGCTCGTGTGATGAGACAAGGCAAGTGCGACCATAGTCTTAGGGAATTGTATGGTTTGATATTTCTCAATTTACAGTCAACTGGGTTTTTCTCAGGAGCGTACCACGGTTAGCCTCAGCGTCTGCCAGTCTATTGAGAATCCTCAAAACGTGATAAATCTTATATTTCCTGAACTGCGACAGTAGAAGAAGGACTTTCTTGTATGTGTGGGCAATAGTAATATCCTTTGGGGTCTTCTTATAATTTAGCGCTTCAACAACCAGTTTGGAGTCACCAAAAATCGTAATCTTCTGGACGTTCAACTGCACCGCTTGTGTGAGACCTTGCCACATAGCTAGATACTCAGCGTGATTATTGGAGGCATATCCTAAGCCCCAAGCATATGACAGATGGAGTGTGCCAGAGGGCTCAATAATAATGCCACCTCCTCCAGCTTGACCGGGGTTCCCTTTTGAGGCCCCATCGAAGAAGAGGCACCATTCATCAAGAGCAGATCTCCATCCAATGAATGTAATTCTTAAAGACATATAAGAAAAAACATTTTGTGGTTTTCTCCCGCTTTGGGTTTCCACGTAAAACACTGGTGTACTGTGTATGTGTATGATTTTTCATTTGTTCATTGCTTATTTACTCTGCAGTTATTGGATGATAATGCTAGATTGATATAACACTTGGCTTATATGGTTAAAAACGATTAAATTTATCTATTAATGATTCACCCCCACTCTCAATAATCCAACAATTGGTATCAGAGCGGGTTCCTTCAAAAATCATATTAACCACTGAAAGGTAGATCATGGAGAGCAACAACTTGTATAAAAATAGAATACCATAGTTCAATGGACAAAAGTATGCATTTTGGAGCATAAGGATGAAAACATATATACATCCACGGGGATTTGAAATTTGGCAATCAATTGTAGATGTATACACAACACCAATAGTTTCGCCAACAAATGACAAAGCAGTGAAACTCGGTAAGAATAGTTCCAAAGCCAAAAATTCACTTCTGAATGGTCTTAGTGAAACAATATTCACTAAAGTTGCACATTGTAAATCCGCTAAAAAGATTTGGGACAAACTTCAAAATATTTATGAAGGAGATTCAAAAGTCAAAGAAGCAAAGCTTCAAACTTACAGAGGTCAATTCAAACAACTTAAGATGAAGGAAGATGAGAATATTGCAGCTTACTTTTTATGAGTTGATGAAACAGTAAATGCAATCATAGGATTGGGAGAAGAAATCAAAGAATCTGTAATTGTTCANAGATCTCTTCCTATGAGATTTGACCCTAAGATATCAACACTAGAAGAAAGATCAGATCTAAACTCAATAAGCATGGATGAATTACATGGAATCTTCACAACATATGAAATGAGAACTAAACAAGAAAATCTAGATATAAAATAAGCAGCCTTCAAAGCATCCAAAAATTCAAAGCAAAAGGGAAGGCAAAAAAGAAGAACATAGCAGCAACACTGACGTCTCGGAAGATGATGAAGAAGTGGCCAACTTTGTCAAAAGACTAAACAAGGGAACCGACGATAGGTATAGAGGTAAGCTTCCTTTAATTTATTTTATTTGTGATGGTGTTGGTCATATTTCTAACAAATGTTCTTATAAGAAAAAGAAAAATGATGAAGGTTACTCAGAAGGCAAACAAACATATAAAGACAAAATAACCACAAAAAAAGTTTTCAAGAAAAGCTTATGCACCAATGATCCGGATTTATGTAGGAACACAATGAAATACAGAAATACACATAAACGCAAAGATGCAGCGGAAATAAGACTTCATTTCATTAATAACAAATGACTGAAATATGCTTACAGA
>JZKD02S2166144.1:3880-14424 GCA_000966675.3 Picea glauca
AGATTCATGGCATTGTATTTGTTTCTTGTATGTGTATGCTAAATGGTATGTTCATGGTTTTACTCTTTCTGTCATGCAATTGCTTTTATGCTATGTATGAATTATTTCTTGTTGAATGTTTGAAATCTGAGAGGAAAGGGTAAAGGAATGACTTTCAATTGTTTCTTTGTTTTAGCAAGAGTTCTTGCAAGGAGTGCAGTTGAATTGTTCGCAAGGAGTGCGTTGACAGAAGTCATAGTACATCTCTGAAAACTCAGGAGAGATAACAATTGTTCTCATTTTCACAGAAGTGCGAGTTGAGTATAGGAGCCGTGCAAGGTGTGTGCAGGCTGAGTAGAGTTTCAGGTTTAGTAACCTAAACAACTTGTTGAGAGACTGTTGTTGTAGGAGTGTGCAGAGTCGAAGGGAGTTCAACACTTGAAGGTGTTTGAAGGTCTGTCGCAAGGAGTGCAAGCATGAGTTTTTCTGAAAGACTCGAAGTCGAGGAAAATCTCAGAAGGATTTGAACCTTCGAAGGGGTCTAAGGGAGGCAAGAGGCCAAGTACCTTGAAAAATTGAAGGAAGGCGTAGCGACGTCGTGCCGCAGTAGGACAAGTTCCACGGAGAGAGATACTTTGATTAGTTGTGCAGAAGTTCTCAAGGGAAGAGACTGACGGTTGGAATTCTCTGTGGAGAATTCGCGAAGTCCCGTGAGCCGTCAGATCTCATGGAGAAGCAGGGGAGTTATGGCGAGTGTTTTTGAGGGGTTCAAGCTCAGGAAAAGTAGAGTCGTAGATTTCAAGCCAACAAGAGCCGTTGGATTTACCCATGGATTTCTATTTCGGAGTTTCGTGAGTTGAAGTCCCGAAATATTTGCATCAGGACTCGCGAAATCACGAAGTGCAAAGTCCCAAAGGGCCGAAAGGAGCGTGTGGGCCATAGGAATCGGCAGGGCAGACAGGTGGTGCACTACCGATAGAGAAGTCAATTTCGTTGACCATTTCGGGGTTTCGTGGGGTGAAGTCCCGAAATCTTTGCATCAGGATTCACGAAATTGCAAAGTCCGAAATCCCGATGGAATGAAGGGCTATTGAAAAGTCAACCTTGCAAGCTCATCGGAGTTTCGGAAATTCAGGTTTTGGGGGTCTAAGAAACAAGATGCTTGACCACCAGATTCGCGAAATCGCGAAGTCCAATCTCCCGAAGTATAAAGGGGGGGATTTCTTGAAGTTATTTGTGGGTGCAGATTTCTCAAAAGGGAAATAGAAGAGCAAATTGTTGAGAGCTCTTCGGGCCAGTGGAAGAGGAAAGATCCTATGTACATGGACTTTTGACCTGCGGGTTGGTTGGCCTGTGTCAAGAAACTGATAATTTCTCTACAAGTTGTAGGTAGAAGTTGCTTATGGTTCTCTAGAGTTTTTAATCTTTTAGGCATTCAAGAAAGATTGGAAACATGATTGAAATGGACTCATGTAAAATANGGCTAAATAAGAAGTCGGCCCCATAATATATTAAAGAGGCCCCATAATATATTAAAGGTGGTTATAACCACCCAGAAGAAGAAGTCATCCCTGCCAGTGAAGAGACACTTCCACACGTGCTAGAATTGTATAAATAAGAGAGTCTAGTGCCTCATTTGAACACACACATAGTTCACTCATCTAGTGCGCAAGTATTGAAGGAAGATGTTGTTACCAATTGCCAGAAGAAGGAAGAGAAAGAGAGGCGCATCCTTGGGAGAGGAATTTTTGTATTGCTTGGTTCATATTCTTGGAATTGTATTGGCTATCTATATTAAGGAAGTTTTGCTGGGTTTTCTTCCCCTTGAGGGTTTCCCGGGATAAATGCTTGTGTACACTTGTGATTGTGTTTCTCTCAGTGATCCTGTCTATTATGCTATTGTTATCTAGTAAATTGAAAGTAACCTAATAATAGCAGAAACTTTAACAACAACCTCCCAAGCAGTGTTGCGCATAGACTACCACAATGGAGAAGCATGTGTAATGATCCTCAACATCCATGAAAGCCAAGAATTGTGATCAGGGAAGAAATCACCAACCTTCATCAATCATTAAGTGAAGGGATGGAAGATAAGGTTGTGCATGCCTTAACTTGGTAACAAGTCAGGTGGGTGTGTAGGTTGATTTAAGCCAGGGATCATGCAAAGTACTACCCTATATGATTGACATCTGTGTCTGATATGGTTCTTGTTGATTCTTATAATTGTGAATAATGGTATGGGGGGTCCCCCCAAAAAAATTTAAAATTCTAAACATTTGCTTAAGGTGGATAGATAGGTTTTAAAGACTAATTTTCCTTTAGCATGCCTTGATCAAGGCTGCAAGCTTCCTTGGCGAGAATATATACTATGTCATTCATATTCGTAAGAACATGATATTACTCCACCTTTTGGAATCATTGTTCTTCCATTGATATTCTCTGAGTTGCTCTAACTAGAGTGTGATGACCATGTCATGACTACCTTATAACTCCCTTTATTATGACTTATGAGTCTCATATTACTTCTATGTCTTTGTACTGGTAATGATTAGATTCAAGACCGTGTATAGATCCATTGCCTCAAGTTGGTTGTTAGTGGACCGGCCTAATCCCCAAGGAAATAATATTCTTTATGCTCCTTCAAGATCATAAATAATCCCCCCACACGTGTCGCCCCTTTAAAAAAATAGATATTATTATTGTTCTTGTTCTTGTTATTGTTATTATTATTGTTATTGTTGTCGTTGTTATTATTATTATTAACTAGGTTTAGTTTGGGTAATTGGGAGGAATGATTATTATCATTTTCACTATTGTTCAATTCTCCCAAAATTTAAGATAAATAACTATTTACATAAATTTATTTTAATTTTAGATTTATCAAATATTGAGAGATTAAAAAAATCCCTTTTTACTAATGAATCAAATTCTCATTAACAATTTAATTATTATAAGAAACTAAAAAAAATGACCGCATTGAAAATAACACATTCATTACCATTAATCCTAATATAATAACACAATTGTTACCATTAATCCTAATATAATGACCTAACCCCTTAAATGCATTTAATCCACAATCATTTAACATCTTGCATGCCATCAAGCTTTTACTCCTATGAACATGTCTTAAATATTTTGTATGATAATAGATCATCCCCATGTTTTTTTAAAGGTNGGCTAAATAAGAAGTCGGCCCCATAATATATTAAAGAGGCCCCATAATATATTAAAGGTGGTTATAACCACCCAGAAGAAGAAGTCATCCCTGCCAGTGAAGAGACACTTCCACACGTGCTAGAATTGTATAAATAAGAGAGTCTAGTGCCTCATTTGAACACACACATAGTTCACTCATCTAGTGCGCAAGTATTGAAGGAAGATGTTGTTACCAATTGCCAGAAGAAGGAAGAGAAAGAGAGGCGCATCCTTGGGAGAGGAATTTTTGTATTGCTTGGTTCATATTCTTGGAATTGTATTGGCTATCTATATTAAGGAAGTTTTGCTGGGTTTTCTTCCCCTTGAGGGTTTCCCGGGATAAATGCTTGTGTACACTTGTGATTGTGTTTCTCTCAGTGATCCTGTCTATTATGCTATTGTTATCTAGTAAATTGAAAGTAACCTAATAATAGCAGAAACTTTAACAACAACCTCCCAAGCAGTGTTGCGCATAGACTACCACAATGGAGAAGCATGTGTAATGATCCTCAACATCCATGAAAGCCAAGAATTGTGATCAGGGAAGAAATCACCAACCTTCATCAATCATTAAGTGAAGGGATGGAAGATAAGGCTGTGCATGCCTTAACTTGGTAACAAGTCAGGTGGGTGTGTAGGTTGATTTAAGCCAAGGATCATGCAAAGTACTACCCTATATGATTGACATCTGTGTCTGATATGGTTCTTGTTGATCCTTATAATTGTGAATAATGGTATGGGGGGTCCCCCCAAAAAAATTTAAAATGCTAAACATTTGCTTAAGGTGGATAGATAGGTTTTAAAGACTAATTTTCCTTTAACATGCCTTGATCAAGGCTGCAAGCTTCCTTGGCGAGAATATATACTATGTCATTCATATTCGTAAGAACATGATATTGCTCCACCTTTTGGAATCATTGTTCTTCCATTGATATTCTCTGAGTTGCTCTAACTAGAGTGTGATGACCATGTCATGACTACCTTATAACTCCCTTTATTATGACTTATGAGTCTCATATTACTTCTATGTCTTTGTACTGGTAATGATTAGATTCAAGACCGTGTATAGATCCATTGCCTCAAGTTGGTTGTTAGTGGACCGGCCTAATCCCCAAGGAAATAATATTCTTTATGCTCCTTCAAGATCATAAATAATCCCCCCACACGTGTCGCCCCTTTAAAAAAATAGATATTATTATTGTTCTTGTTCTTGTTATTGTTATTATTATTGTTATTGTTGTCGTTGTTATTATTATTATTAACTAGGTTTAGTTTGGGTAATTGGGAGGAATGATTATTATCATTTTCACTATTGTTCAATTCTCCCAAAATTTAAGATAAATAACTATTTACATAAATTTATTTTAATTTTAGATTTATCAAATATTGAGAGATTAAAAAAATCCCTTTTTACTAATGAATCAAATTCTCATTAACAATTTAATTATTATAAGAAACTAAAAAAAATGACCGCATTGAAAATAACACATTCATTACCATTAATCCTAATATAATAACACAATTGTTACCATTAATCCTAATATAATGACCTAACCCCTTAAATGCATTTAATCCACAATCATTTAACATCTTGCATGCCATCAAGCTTTTACTCCTATGAACATGTCTTAAATATTTTGTATGATAATAGATCATCCCCATGTTTTTTTAAAGGTGATTTCTGATGAGGTGCCATGTTTTCTAAGAACACATGGTTTTTTATGAGGTGCCTGAGTGGGCCTAATGGTTAAGAACATGTGTTTCCTTTGAAGAGGTCACAAGTTCAAATCCAGAGGGGGGTAGGGTATGTATACTTCCGTAGACTTTACCAGTCAAATCGTTGGACGAAGGGGGTCCTGTCCCACAAACAAGGAGGTCTCATACACCAGTTTGGTGTCTGATTTGGCCGTGATCTTAAAAATAGATTATTATTGTATTATTATAATTTATATTCATTTGTGTAATTATTGTTTTTTTTTCAATCTTAACATTTTTTTCAAAAAATCCAATGAACTAATCTTAACAATTTTTTCAAAAAATATAATGAAGTAATGTTAGGTTTTTTTAAGAATTTTATTTTAACTAAATCAAATATGATGTTTGGCATGGGTAGAATGTTCAATAATGATATATTTAGTAATGTGATTAAGTGTTAGCAATATGTTCTTTCAGTTTTGTTGGTATGAATTGGGTAATTTGGTTACTGACTAAGATTTGGCACATATAACGATCTCATAAACTCCTTGTGTGGGAGAACATTCGGAATAAGATGTTTTTAAATTTTTTATAAAGTTTAAATTTTGTTTTAATATTATTTTTAATGGAAAAAAATTACAATTTTACTAATAACTTTGTGAATAAATGAGAGTTAATCTTTATTGATAATAATTTATAATTTATAATTTATAATATTAGTCTTTATTGATAATAACTAGTGCAACCACATAACTTGAACCTGTGGCTGATCAACGTTGATAGACTATTACAACGAGTATTGGAGGGGTGCTTGGCTATGGCTTGGACACCTGGTAAGGAATTTGGATGGTACCTGTTAAAAAAATGTAAATAAAAAAAACTTAAATGCATTAAAATAAATCAAAGCATAGTAAACAAAAGAGACAGTTCACACTTCATAAATGAACGTGTGCCCCAACATGAAACGTGTGCAATGTTTCTTAATGATATAAACGTGGCTTGCATAGATATTAATCCTTCTTAATCATTTAAATGTGGCAATTATATATCCTTACGGTAATTTTATAATGTGACAATTATATCTTCAATGCACAACCATCAAATTAGGATTTAAAATTAAAATATCATTAATTGTGCCCATTACCAATAGATTTACGCCTATCGACATAATCAATAATTTATAATATAAATAAAAATACAAATTTAAACTGTAACTAAAATTTTATTCATAATTTATTTCATAATATTTTTTATTAAAAATTTATAAAATTTTATAACTAATTTGAAAATAATGTTTTTAAATATAGTAATAATAATGAAATTGAATATAAAAACATCTATTTGTTTAAATTTCCTTTCTATCAATATGTTGTTAAAAACATTAAAAAAATACATACTATATTCATTTTGATTTTTTTTTATGATTAATTAATATGCATAAATAAATTTAGAAAAATTTAAAAAAACACAAACACTTATAATTTTGAATGTTCATTTAAAAAAAACTTTTTAAAATAATTTTAAAATCAACCAAAAGTACAATGCACACACAACTGTATCAACAAAATGACCCTTGTTGAAAAAATAACTATAGAGAATGTTCTATAAAATTTACAATTATAATAACATAAAGAAGNTACACCATCCTTCCATGGAGAATTGATGCTGGTGCCTGCGCTCTCA
Organism: Picea glauca; assembly: GCA_000966675.3. Classification (NCBI taxonomy): domain Eukaryota; kingdom Viridiplantae; phylum Streptophyta; class Pinopsida; order Pinales; family Pinaceae; genus Picea; species Picea glauca. Next base: position 10,436 of record JZKD02S2166144.1, read on the forward strand.
ATTGGCTTCCGCCCTCGTCCCAGCCTGTGTGTATTTTCTGGAGAGCGCTCTGCAACATGCCGAGGAAACAAGGAATGCCTCACCGTGGCTCTGCTTGGTACGCTCAAGGAGCAGCGACAACGCAGAGAGAAACTCGAACGTGCTATGGTCATGGCTACTTCTCTGTTGAGGAAGAAGGCCCGAGCTGAGGAGAAGGCTCTGCTCTCCACCATCGCCGAAAAGGAAATTGGTCGCAGCAGTATGGATACCGTCATGTTGGAGGGCTGCACTGAGCAATTGTACCCGGCTTGCATTGTTGAGGAGGACCCGACTCTGGAGGACCTGACGCCAATGGAGGCACCTTGTGATATAGGGCAGTTTGGCAGTGGGGAATGCAAGCTTAATCTGGGTTTGGACGCCGATCCTCCTGGCTGCATTGTGGAAGAGGTTCCCTGGACGGACCTGGAAGATGTGTTTGATGCTAGACGTGCGACGGGAGAGGCAGGATGGCAGGATGACGTGAAGCGAAGAACGCCCGACGACGAAGGTGGTGACCTGCATGGCTTTCTCTTCCGTGAGGAGCACCTGTCCTTGGTGTTTGAGCTCTGAGGCCACATGTCTGACCTGGAGCATCATGCCCTCATCATGGGCCAGCGACTGGACATGCTTCTCGATGCCTACTCTGGCGCTCCAGCTCGGCGAAAGTGTCCCCTCTGTGCGCAGTATTTCGCCATCCCAGCCGGTTCCACGTGGAAGCCAAATGCAGGTGACAGGTCACCAATTACCTAGGTTTTTCATGATTCTATGGCTATTTAGTTTTATGCTTATGCTTTATGTTCTCTTAGACTTTAGGCACCTGTCCTGGTTTCCTCCGGGCAGGACGGGTGCCACTAGTTTACAGCTGTTTTAGCTATGTACCTATGCTGGTTTCCGGTTTCCGACAACATTTTGGTTTACTAAGACTCTTGACTATGTACACTCTGATACAGTTTTTTGATAATATATTATAGCAGGCTCCTCCCTTTTTTATTTTAAAAAAAAAAAATATGAAAAAATCTATTTGTTTAAGTTTTTTTTCTATCAATATGTTGTTAAAAACATAAAAAAAAAATACAGACTATATTCATTTTTTATTTTCATTTTGATTTTTTTTTATGATTAATTAAATATACATAAAAAAAATTAAAATAATTAAAAAAAACACAAACACTTATAATTTTGAATATTCATAAAAATATTTTTAAAATAATTTTGAAATCAACCAAAAGTAATGCACACACAACTGTATCAACAAAATGACACCTGTTGAAAAAATAACTATAGAGAATGTTCTATAAAATTTACAATTATAATAACATAAAGAAGGGACTACGAAATCACTTCTCTAAGTAAAAGGTGATTGGATGGAATAACGTTAANAAGGCTCTGCTCTCCACCATCGCCGAAAAGGAAATTGGTCGCAGCAGTATGGATACCGTCATGTTGGAGGGCTGCACTGAGCAATTGTACCCGGCTTGCATTGTTGAGGAGGACCGACTCTGGAGGACCTGATGCCAATGGAGGCGCCTTGTGATATAGGGCAGTCTGGCAGTGGGGAATGCAAGCTTAATCTGGGTTTGGACGCCGATCCTCCTGGCTGCATTGTGGAAGAGGTTCCCTGGACGGACCTGGAAGATGTGTTTGATGCTAGATGTACGACGGGAGAGGCAGGATGGCAGGATGACGTGAAGCGAAGAATGCCCGACGACGAAGGTGGTGACCTGCATGGCTTTCTCTTCCGTGAGGAGCACCTGTCCTTGGTGTTTGAGCTCCGAGGCCACATGTCTGACCTGGAGCATCATGCCCTCATCATGGGCCAATGACTGGACATGCTTCTCGATGCCTACTCTGGCGCTCCAGCTCGGCGAAAGTGTCCCCTCTGTGCGCAGTCTTTCGCCATCCCGGCCGGTTCCACGTGGAAGCCAAATGCAGGCGACAGGTCACCAATTACCTAGGTTTTTCATGATTCTATGGCTATTTAGTTTTATGCTTATGCTTTATGTTCTCTTAGACTTTAGGCACCTGTCATGGTTTCCTCCGGGCAGGACGGGTGCCACTAGTTTACAGCTGTTTTAGCTATGTACCTATGCTGGTTTCCGGTTTCCGACAACATTTTGGTTTACTAAGACTCTTGACTATGTACACTCTGATACAGTTTTTTGATAATATATTATAGCAGGCTCCTCCCTTTTTTATTTTAAAAAAAAAAAATATGAAAAAATCTATTTGTTTAAGTTTTTTTTCTATCAATATGTTGTTAAAAACATAAAAAAAAAATACAGACTATATTCATTTTTTATTTTCATTTTGATTTTTTTTTATGATTAATTAAATATACATAAAAAAAATTAAAATAATTAAAAAAAACACAAACACTTATAATTTTGAATATTCATAAAAATATTTTTAAAATAATTTTGAAATCAACCAAAAGTAATGCACACACAACTGTATCAACAAAATGACACCTGTTGAAAAAATAACTATAGAGAATGTTCTATAAAATTTACAATTATAATAACATAAAGAAGGGACTACGAAATCACTTCTCTAAGTAAAAGGTGATTGGATGGAATAACGTTAAGAAGCATTATTTCACATGCACCTCAACGTTTTACTCTACACTTTCATTAACTATAGAGAATAATAACATAAAGAAGGGACTACGAAATCACTTCTCTAAGTAAAAGGTGATTGGATGGAATAACGTTAAGAAGCATTATTTCACATGCACCTCAACGTTTTACTCTACACTTTCATTATAATGATAAGATTCTGGATTCCATGTCATTTTACTGGGGTTGATATCAACTTTTTTGAATTTTGTCTTTTAAATTTTTAGTAATGCTTTATGAATTATATTAATTTTATTATACCTTTTAAAAACGGAGTATAGTGTAGTTGTTTTGTAGTTAATTGTTTTTTATTTTTAAATAATTTGCAATTTTTTTGGCTTTCAATTATAAAAGTCTTTAAATTTTTTTTCTATTAAATTGATTATTCTTTAAATTGAAAAATAAATTTTAAATTTTTTAAATATAGATTGATTATTAATTGTGATTAGATAATTTTTATGTGGTTTTACACTTAATTGTTATTTTAAAAATTAAAAATCAAACAGTTTGTCATGTGTCCTTATTAATTATGGTCATCAATACTTATTTGTACACATGTCACATCTATTCATGTCACTTCTATTAATTATTTTAGATATTAAATAAATATAGTAATAAGAATTCAAAATATTTTTTTTTTTGTAACTAGGGGAATCGGTAATAATGGCAGTGTCGTACTCACGTGACAGGGGGTTGAATCCTGCCAGCTGCCTTATAACCCCTAGGGAGAAACGCACAGCCCGCAAGCACGCCCTCCGAGTAAATCGGGGTGAGAATCAACCTTGAGACCTCTTTTTACATATTTCCTTCCATTTACATGGCACTTTCCAATCGGTCTACACCCCGGGCCTAAGAATTTGAAATATTATCCATGTCACTTCTATTAATTATTCTAGATATTAAATATATATAGTAATAAGAGTTTGAATATTTAAAATTAAATTTGATATAGTAACAAGGGTTGCATGGCAGCTTAGTCCCTGCCAAGTAGATTTGGAAATGGAGATGATAATTGACACCCTATAATTATTGATGATGATGATTACTATGAAACATGAACAATATGTTAACTAGGGGCTAGTTTCATAGTCTTAAAAGAAATCGATTTGTAAATATTTTAAATGAAAAAAATTAACACTGATAACTATATCATCATAAAGATTGGAATTCAAAATATTTGACCTATACTCACAAGGAATGGAGGAAGATGTGTTGCTCCATGACACTTAGTTTATAGATTTGTCATATGTTGGCCATGATCTATGACCACATTTTTACTTTAATGTGGATGTTGTATAGTTTTGGGATTAACCTAAATTTCCTTCCAATTAAGTTAAGCTAGCCAAATGCAAATTG
>JZKD02S2166155.1:13724-31395 GCA_000966675.3 Picea glauca
TTAATTATTTTCAGGGCCTACATGTACTTCCTTTTTCAATTCACTTTGCCATCTTCAAAAATTCATTTCTCCTCAACCATGAGGATCCATGTGATGTGCCACATACCACCAGAAACAACATGATGTATAATATCCATTCATGGGTGTTTTATATGCATGTGCATTTTCCTTCATGTCCAAATACATTTATCAATCTTGCGGTCCAAAACCCATGACGAGGGTTGACATCAATGACAACAATCAATCTTCCAAAAATAACATAGGCTCCAACTAGGTATGCTATCATCCCTGTGAGGCATCAAATAACTGTAGACCGAGTGCCTGATCCATTGGAATATTCCCAAAACATGTGCATACCCTTCTCTGACCTGTCACCATTATCCATCGGTAAAATGCCGTTGTTAATTAATCCTCGGATACTTGGTAGAGTCCCTGCAATTAATTACCTAGATGTTTGACATGACTATGCACTCATCTTGTGTTAGCCTTTGAATATATTATGTGTTAACTCCAGGTGTTCTCTGATCTCTCAACGAATTTCCTCAGTGATTTAAAATAGCACCCATAAATCATTAATGAAAGAAAGTATATTAATTAACTCATCACAAAATAGAGTGTGCATAATGAAAACTTGGATTCAATAATAGAGCAATCTGTCTTTGAATCGGAACTTCAGAGTGAACCTCAAGTACAACCAACACATTTTTCGAACCAATTACCTTTCCAATCATTTCTGCAACGATTAGTTCACAAAATGACAATGGTGTTTCCTGCAAACGAGGAGCCTTCTTTTTTATAGGAAATGAGAGCATTTCGGAGGGAACTCGTAAATTCATGGATGTGGTCGTTTGATCTCAGTTGGTGTTTGTCTAGCTTCCAATTAGGTACAAAGAAATGAATCTCCATTTCATGAGATCAACACTAGGCCTGTATCAAGAAGAACATAGACATCCCACCAATTTCATCTATTATTTTAGTCCAAATCCAGATAATTTTTGGGATTAACATGCCAATGAGTTGTATAGAAGTACTCCAATGGCACCCTTTGGGAGGAAACTTGTAAATAAATAAAATGAAAACGAAGCTTCCTTTTAGGTTAGTGCCTGTGTATTGCACGCTGAGTGAATTATGTTTCCTCCTTCGCGGCTTAGTAATATTTTCAACATTGAACCGTATGCCATATTGGTGAGTGTTGGGGGCAGTTTTAATCACACCATTCACATCCTCGATATAAACCATGAGATGCCACATACCCCAATCTCTTTACCACTATTTTTATATCAGGTTTCTTTAAAAAAGTTAAACATTGATTACTTTCGCTCCTCGATATGAATATCTACCATCGATTACATTAGTAATTTGTGATCTGGGCATATTAGACTACATCTGACAACCTTCCGATTTATACGCCATCCAAATTTCCTTCATGTCAGCCTCCTTAAAGCACAAACATCATTTAAATACCTATTCCCTTGTTATTTAAATGAAAACGCAAAGTCAATGAGTTCCAGGAGAGATCACCGGGTGAAAGCACTAGCTTTTGTGATATCAGATTTGACAAGACCTTAATTGATATGATCAATTATAGATTAGGTACTCAGGCCTTTCAATGGAGATCACAGAATTCAATGAAGTGTCCCTGAAATAAAATTACATCTAGCAGGCTTAGAAGTGGGAATCCTGAAGCCCTTCTTTCTCCACACACATTTTCTTATAACCATATCCAATGATAGTACCATGATGAGGTGCAACCTAGTCACACTATATGTTACTTTTGAGTTGGTTTAATCTTTGAGAAATGAGCGGCAGTTTGTATATTGAGTATGTGTGGAATAGGGAAACGAGCATATTTATATTATAACCATCTGCATTTGTACATTTAGTATGTTCGCCATAATTGTATGCTTAGGGGGGACAAATTTTAGATGGAAATGGTTGTCGAAGAACCTTCTCGTGTGAATAAAGTATCCATGATAATATACATCGTATTTTGAATGCCCTGAGTATATCATTCCAATGCCTGTGCACTTATTATTTAAATAAAAATGCACAGTCAATCCAGGGCGAAATATGTGGCTTGTGCTTGATGCTGGTGAAATCCTGGGTGATACAGATGATGGACAGACTCCTCGGTCATACCTTTTCCGCACATAGGCTAGTTACCGAAACTGATACAACGGGGTAGGAGGAAGGGGTTATAGACAAAGAAAATATGCCATCGATCTAGGGTGCCATCGATTGGTAGAGGATTACTTCAGACGAGGCGAAATCAACTGCATTCGAACGAACAAAAAAATTTGAATAGATATCTTTGATCGGTGAGTTTCAGGGTGCAATTTGGAAATAGTGTCATAGGCAGAACTATTTACTTCATCGTTCACCTCAGAACGAGGATAAAAGATCACTTGTGGAGTGCGTCGAAGCAAGCCAAGAGATAGATCACATGCAACCAACCACAGATGGATATCGCTTCCTTTCAATACCTGATTCGAGATACCTCGCTCAATGTCAGATTGCCAGTACTTAATCCCAACAAATGGCAATAAAACTCATATTCCATCGGTGTCGGAAGCTTCGACCTTAGATGAGCACTCGAAATGTCCTAGTTTTCTTTTTATTGCTCTGTGAGTGTTTATCCCACATTGATTAATTGAAATGACAGTAATTCATTTATATCCATGGATGGTTGCAAGCCTTATAGACGCGTAGTGCACCCTTAGCGCCCCTTGTGGGCTCTTCCTCCATGTGACTTGATGCTCGCTTCATCTCAATCGTTGTAGGGCTTGGATAAGTAGAGATTTGGCCTACGAGCCCAATAANTCCTCAACCATGAGGATCCATGTGACGTGCCACATACCACCAGAAACAACATGATGTATACTATCCATTCATGGGTGTTTTATATGCATGTGCATTTTCCTTCATGTCCAAATACATTTATCAATCTTGTGGTCCAAAACCCATGACGAGGGTTGACATCAATGACAACAATCAGTCTTCCAACAATAACATAGGCTCCAACTAGGTATGCTATCATCCCTGTGAGGAATAAAATAACGGTAGACCGAGTGCCTGATCCATTGGGATATTCCCAAAACATGTGCATACCCTTCTCTGACCTGTCACCATTATCCATCGGTAAAATGACGTTGTTAATTAATCCTCGGATACTTGGTAGAGTCCCTGCAATTAATTACCTAGATGTTTGACATGACTATGCACTCATCTTGTGTTAGCCTTTGAATATATTATGTGTTAACTCCAGGTGTTCTCTGATCTCTCAACGAATTTCCTTAGTGATTTAAAATAGCACCCATAAATCATCAATGAAAGAAAGTATATTAATTAACTCATCACAAAATAGAGTGTGCATAATGAAAACTTGGATTTAATAATAGAGCAATCTATCTTTGAATCGGAACTTCAGAGTGAACCTCAGGTACAACCAACACATTTCTCGAACCAATTACCTTTCCAATCATTTCTGCAACGATTAGCCCACAAAATGACAATGGTGTTTCCTGCAAACGAGGAGCCTTCTTTTTTATAGGAAATGAGAGCATTTCGGAGGGAACTCGTAAATTCATGGACATGTATGTGGTCGTTTGATCGTAGTTGGTGTTTGTCTAGCTGCCAATTAGGTACAAAGAAATGAATCTCCATTTCATGAGATCAACGCTAGGCCTGTATCAAGAAGAACATAGACATCCCACCAATTTCATCTATTATTTTAGTCCAAATCCAGATAATTTTCGGGATTAACATGCCAATGAGTTGTATAGAAGTACTCCAATGGCACCCTTTGGGAGGAAACTTGTAAATAAATAAAATGAAAACGAAGCTTCCTTTTAGGTTAGTGCCTGTGTATTGCACGCTGAGTGAATTATGTTTCCTCCTTCGCGGCTTAGTAATATTTTCAACATTGAACCGTATGCCATATTGGTGAGTGTTGGGGGCGGTTTTAATCACACCATTCACATCCTCGATATAAACCATGAGATGCCACATACCCCAGTCTCTTTACCACTATTTTTATATCAGGTTTCTTTAAAAAAGTTAAACATTGATTACTTTCGCTCCTCGATATGAATATCTACCATTGATTACATTAGTAATTTGTGATCTGGGCATATTAGACTACATCTGACAACCTTCCGATTTATACGCCATCCGAATCTCCTTCATGTCAGCCTCCTTAAAGCACAAACATCATTTAAATACCTATTCCCTTGTTCTTTAAATGAAAACGCAAAGTCAATGAGTTCCAGGAGAGATCACCGGGTGAAAGCACTAGCTTTTGTGATATCAGATTTGACAAGACCTTAATTGATATGATCAATTATAGATTGGGTACTCGGGCCTTTCAATGGAGATCACAGAATTCAATGAAGTGTCCCTGAAATAAAATTACATCTAGCAGGCTTAGAAGTGGGAATCCTGAAGCCCTTCTTTCTCCACGCACATTTTCTTATAACCATATCCAATGATAGTGCCATGATGAGGTGCAACCTAGTCACACTATATGTTACTTTTGAGTTGGTTTAATCTTTGAGAAATGAGAGGCAGTTTGTATATTGAGTATGTGTGGAATAGGGAAACGAGCATATTTATATTATAACCATCTGCATTTGTACATTTAGTATGTTCGCCATAATTGTATGCTTAGGGGGGACAAAGTTTAGATGGAAATGGTTGTCGAAGAACCTTCTCGTGTGAATAAAGTATCCATGATAATATACATCGTATTTTGAATGGCCTGAGTATATCATTCCAATGCCTGTGCACTTATTATTTAAATAAAAATGCACAGTCAATCCAGGGCGAAATATGTGGCTTGTGCTTGATGCTGGTGAAATCCTGGGTGATACAGATGATGGACAGACTCCTCGGTCATACCTTTTCCGCACATAGGCTAGTTACCGAAACTGATACAACGGGGTAGGAGGAAGGGGTTATAGACAAAGAAAATATGCCATCGATCTAGGGTGCCATCGATTGGTAGAGGATTACTTCAGACGAGGCGAAATCAACTGCATTCGAACGAACAAAAAAATTTGAATAGATATCTTTGATCGGTGAGTTTCAGGGTGCAATTTGGAAATAGTGTCATAGGCAGAACTATTTACTTCATCGTTCACCTCAGAACGAGGATAAAAGATCACTTGTGGAGTGCGTCGAAGCAAGCCAAGAGATAGATCACATGCAACCAACCACAGATGGATATCGCTTCCTTTCAATACCTGATTCGAGATACCTCGCTCAATGTCAGATTGCCAGTACTTAATCCCAACAAATGGCAATAAAACTCATATTCCATCGGTGTCGGAAGCTTCGACCTTAGATGAGCACTCGAAATGTCCTAGTTTTCTTTTTATTGCTCTGTGAGTGTTTATCCCACATTGATTAATTGAAATGACAGTAATTCATTTATATCCATGGATGGTTGCAAGCCTTATAGACGCGTAGTGCACCCTTAGCGCCCCTTGTGGGCTCTTCCTCCATGTGACTTGATGCTCGCTTCATCTCAATCGTTGTAGGGCTTGGATAAGTAGAGATTTGGCCTACGAGCCCAATAAGGGCTTGGATAAGTAGAGATTTGGCCTACGAGCCCAATAATTTTGGTAAAATAAACCATGGCTCTGTAATAAACCCGAGAGTAGATGAAATGACTATAAGAGMCAAAGTCAAGAATTGGATAAGTGGATATTTGGCTTGTGGGCCCAATAATTTTGGTAAAATAAACCATGGCTCTGTAATAAACCCAAGAGTAGAGAAAATAATTTTGGTAAAATAAACCATGGCTCTGTAATAAACCCAAGAGTAGAGAAAATGACTATAAGAGCCAAAGTTAYCTTAATAAAACCAAAACTTTTATCTGCCCAATAATGAAGAATTTTTTGCCCAAATTCAACCAAAGATTTAATGCWGACAATCCAAGAACCCAATGATGCTTTGTTCAKAGCGAAAATTCTCTTATGCCACAATTCTGAATTTTGCATGTGTCAATATCTAGTTTCAACTATGGACGAGGTCCTCCCTRCAYGGTGACAAAAAATACATAACAAGTGCTCGATCCATTCARCTGATCCCATCTCAAAGACTGCACCTATACCAATCCTTCATCTGAAACTAAATGCATTGAAAGTTGAAATTGAAAACCAATAGTTTCCAAAAACTAAAAACACATATGCCGAAGTACAAAACTAAAACTAACAAAACTGCTTGGTCTTCAAGCTTATTTATATACAAATTCTCCTACTCTACTTGCTGAAACCAATATTGAATCAAGTGATCTCAAAATTCCAATGAAGCCAGTCAAGAAAATGGCTTCTTGACTGCAACTTGCTTTTATCTCCTCCAGATAGAAAAGATAACTCGGCCAATGATAACTCAAACTGCAAACCCCATTTTATCCCTGCATTCTCGAACAATAGGTACTTCGTCTTCTCTGATAATTTCAACTTATTGGAAAAATGGTCTTCAAAAACATGTAAAACTATCCCTTTTTCAAAATCAGTCCAAAGATAAGGATCTCTTTCATCTGGTTTACCCTTCTCAAATGGCCATGCAACAAGAAGATCATCTTTCACATCATCTACAACAGAGACATTCTTTATGTGCTCTTGGAAATATTTAGATGAAATGACAATATCATGTGTTTGAGGGAAATCCAAAAATGTTCCTTCAAGTTCTTGAATAAAAATGTCATCCTGGCCTTTTAAAATTTATGAATATGTCAAATCAAGAGATTCGAAATCACTAATGGATTTTGCAACATCCTAAAGACCTAAAACAACCCGCTCTTCTTCAGTATTTCCTTGTAACTTTGAGTATCTATCTTTATTAATGGTTTTACTGCCTATACTTTCTGCACATGTAATTTCAATAGCTTGATTTTCACCACTCTCTTTATGTTACAAGTCTTCAGAAAATGAATGAGCTGTAAATCAATTTGAATGACTCTTCCCATACTTTTGACTGTAATAAGATTGACAAGGCTATGAATTTTCATTAATTTCATGGGATATGACCCGACTGTCAGCATTATGGTGCAGATTTGTTTCATTTTCAAGCAAAGAAGAAGCTAATGTTTGCTTGGAATGATCCTGTGTACCAATACAACTAGTCTCTACTAGCTCTTCCTGATGAGAAGCTAGCTCGTAAAGGTATTCTTCTATTTCATCATACATTAAGTCTTCGTCATTAATATCAATCCTCATGTGTTGAATAAGATTTTCAAAGTTTCCACAGAAGTTTTCAAATAGAACTAAATATGAGTAACTTTCCTTATAATTCACATAAAATACTGAATAAGAGTCTTCAAAAGAAAATAAACTAGCAGATGAAAATCCTTCATACCAGGATCGTGCTTCTTCTTCTAAGGTTTCCATAAACATATTCATCAATCATTCTTCAGGAAATTTAACCCCTAGCCTATGTATGTGCATGTATTATTTTATCAAATGAAAGGCAACATCATCTCCTTCTTGATCTTTGAACTTTGGCAGATATCTTTCCCAATCTACATAAGGCACAAGAATCGGAAAACAGGGAATGTGAGAGAGATTCATGGGAGCATACCTTGCATATATTGAACTCATATTTAGATAGTGGAGTCTCCAATGATGTTTTGGAAGTTGGATTCTGCATTGAGAGTGGAGTTGCCAGTGAAAATTTAAATTTTTGGATTCGTCTACCAGTGGAATCACCTTCAAACAGATTTTTTGATGTGTGGATTTGCCAGAGCAGGGATATAGCCAATATGTGCCTAAGTGTGTACTACTCACAGACCTTAGAAATCAACCATGTCATTCTTTCCTAGGGAAATTTTTTCAATTTCATCCCCAACAACGATGCTAGAATGTTAACACTCTGTAAATTTTGTCCGGCTGATAGAAAAAAGATAGAGGTAACTGTTTCAACCTACTTTAGAGTTGGGCACTAGCCTGATCAAATCAGAGAGGGATCTATGATTTCAATTGATATATCTTTGGCAATCGGTGGCTAGCTTTAGTTTGTTTTGGGGGTCTTTTATAAAAATTGTTGGCAAAGAAGGGGAGGAACACTTAGGGCTATAGAGTCAAAATTATGAAATTGAATGAAAACAATGACTGGCTAGTAGAACTCTTTAGAGGATAAAGGATAAATGAGGCAATGAATCTAAGTTATTAATTGAGTTTAAGCAGGGTGTAAGAAGGAAGAGAAAACAAATAACTGCATTAGAGCATTACTAAAATGAATTCTGAATTAGTTAAGAGGAAATTCACACAGTTTAAATTCCTTAAGCCAAGAGAATCACAAGATGAATTTTGAGCTTTTAAATATCCAACTTAAACATAATATAGTGAAAATGAAAATAAATAATCACAGGAAATACATACAATGAGAGAAGACAAAACTCATATCACCACGATTAGAATCTATTCATAGAGACTTCAAAAGATTCTGCATGTATATTCAATTCAGCTCCATAAAATTACAATAGTGTTTAGAAGAAACAAAAAGGCTCCCTTGAACTTTTTCCAACCCTGATACATACATATCTCTTAACATTTTATACAAACAATGAGTCCTTTCGTTTCCAAATCGGTTACAAATAAAGAAATGTTTCGTTTGGAAACCGTTTACACAAAAAACTAGGCTTCATAACGCCACTTGTAAATCTCAAGCCATAATATATGTGTAAAATATGAGAACATTTTTTGTATATAAGATCATTATGAAGAAAAACCTTTCTCATTTTCTCCAAATCCATCTCTAACTGGCTGTAACATGTGCCGCAAAAGCATGACTTGAACAGGAAAATATGAAAACTGGAAAAATAGGGTTCAAATATTTATTTTAATTTCCGAATCCGTGACACCTGTGTAAAATATGAGAGAGGTTTTTGTACATTATCTTGTCTTGAATAAAAACCTCTCTCGATTTTGTGAAAATTTCCTCCATCTGTCTGGGGTCCGCATTTGAAAAATATGTCTTCCCAAAAGAAAATATCGAATTCGGAAATATAAGGCTCTGAGATGTCCTGGATTCTCCCAGTATGTAACAACTATGAGAAATATGGGAGAGGTTGTTGTTCTTTGTCTCATTATGAGTATAAACATCTTTCGGTTTTTTAAAATGTTCTTTGGTTTTCCCGAAATTCACCTTGGAAGATGATTGCTCAAAATTTCTTAAAATCATGGAAACTGAGACTTGAAAATTGATGTGCATGAAACTAATCGAATTCGTCTACAAATGGTCCAAACTGTCAATGGTATAATACCAAACTTACTTTTTCTATCCATTTTGCAGCAATCTCTATATCGTTTGTCTTTTGGAGATTTAGAGGACGAGAAAAAGTGGTTTGGGGTAGACTACTTTTCGCCCCGATATGCATCTGGTGGTGCCACATGGTCCCAATCCGAAACCATGGTATTTTCCCCGGCCCTCCCTTGAAAAAATATCTTCCACACTACTTCATCACCCAATATGTGTCCTGGCCATCGATTTGGGCCTCTCAAGATCCATGGTCTGCCAGTCCCATCAACTTCCACGCCTCTGCTATATGGGCCCTTTTTCGCTATATGTAACCTAGTCCTCCAAATTATCGCACCTCACTAAATCTGAAACTTGGATTCCATCCAAGAATGTTATGGTGATAAAAGAAGGAATGGATGCACATGTTTATACATACATTGGATACAATTCTTAAGAACTGGTACTTGGAACTGGAAATGCGCAGAGAAATGGCAAATTGGGACCAATTAGTTCAAAGTTTTAAGGTAAAATTTACATTTGAACATGACTCTCCCTTACTAGATGCAGATTTCCAGGTCATCAGAAACAATAATTTTTTAGAAGAAGGGCCAGTGGAGGTAGTACCTATGTCTAGTGTGCACATAGCTCCTATGATTGTTCATGAGTTACTGGAAGGTTATAATGTTGCTAAATATGAACACGATGATGAAGATCCAAGGAATATACAAGTACCTGAAACTAATGGGGAACACGCAGTAGAAGGACCAAAGCTTGAATTTGTTGTGCATGCAAAACCACTAAAGACATGGAAGGTAAATATTTGGATGACCGAAAATGCAAAGTTTACATAGATAAGAGATTACTAGAATGATGAAACTTTCGAGAAGATTGCAAATTTATTGCGTGAGTATCAATACCTATTAGCAACTATGTTCTTAGAGATGAAAGGGATAGTTGGGGAGCTAGGATAAATGAATATCCCTTTTCACCTAGGTGCTAATCCAATAAGACAGATACCTTACAAACTAAATCTAAAATATAAAGAGAAGGTAAAGGCAGAGCTAGACCAAATGTTAGAAGTTGGAATCATTGAGCTAGTCATGGAATCAGAATTGATAAGTCCAATGGTAGTGAAATATAAGAATACAAGGGGGAATTATGATTTGTGTAGACCTAACGAAGCTAAATGATCCATGTTTGCATGATCAATTTCCAGCACTATTTACAAATGAAGTGTTAGAGAATGTAGGAGGGCAAGAGGCCTATTCTTTCACAAATGGATTTTCAGGATATCACCATATTGTAATTGTGCACGATGACAGACATAATACTACTTTTTCATTGGAGTGGAGAAGTTATTAGTACATAGTAATGCCTTTTGGGCTGAAGAATGCGCCTACGGTTTTTTCAAGAGTAGTTGTCGCAACTTTTAAGGAATTTATTCATAAGTTCCTTGAAGTTTACTTACATGATTTGATTGTGTTTATTCTATTGAAGGATCACATAGAAGTAATCAGGTTAATGTTGGATAGGTGTAGACAATGTCATATTTCACCAAATTTGAAGAAATCTATTTTCTACGCACCTTTTGGAATTTTGTTGGTCCATGTGGTATCTAATCATGGCTTATTAGTGGATCCTTCCAATATTGCAGTGACTTTAGATTTATAGCCACCCATATCAGTTAGACAATTGAGATAAACCTTGGGTCATACAAGATACTACAAGAATTTCATTAAGGGTTATGCACATAATAGAAGACCCATGGGGAATTTTCAACCATGAATTCCACATGGAATTTCAGTACAAATTGATTTTTGTAAGCAGAGTCTGTGTGCTCATAGCTATAATGGTTGTAATTATCTTTCATCCTTTCAGAGTTCTTTTGCAGATGTTCACAACCAAAATCAAGAAATTTTAGGAAAAAAGAGTTTGGTAGAGTTTCATTACATCTTCAATATAATGTAATCATTGGAAACTAGGTGGTGAGGATTTGGTTAGATAGTGAGGAGGTGGCATTTAGGAGTTGATGTAAGCAGAGCATCAATTGCTTTGAACAAAACAGAGCATTGACTACAATGATATTTTAATATTGCTTAAAAATATAATGATGGTTTAGTTATGTGTTCAATTATAATGTTTATTTTTTTTATCATTTTCTAGTCTGACAATTACAAGGTAAATAAACACATACACTAGGGATATTCAAGTATTATCACAACATCTAGACCAATCAACAATTACATTGATGAAATTAGAAAAAAAAATAAAAATCGATTTAAAAAAATGAATTAATAAAAAAATTAAAAACCATATCATAAAATGTAAAAAATTGTTTAATTAATATGAAGCCTTCGTTGACCATGAAGAGAAAGCTATAGTCCCTGGAGGTAGGGAGTAATAATGTGGACATTTGTTTTATTCAAGTTACTAGAGATTTGTGCAATCATAGATTTTACTTTTTAATATTTTTAGTTTGATGTTGTCCAGTACTCCATTTTCAAGGTTCTATCGAGTAGGATTAACATATTTTATTATTGTAGTGCTAAGTCATTGGTAAATATTGAATAAAGTGACCAAAGAAGTGAGATGGAACCATGTTGCTCTTTATACAAGTGGGAAAGACTCTCCAAGCGAGTTTAGTTTCATTACTTGGAACTTTATTTTTTGGTCTTAAGAGCCACTTCAAAGGGAAAAGAGGCCCATACTTCCCTATGTAAGTTTAGTTGGATTGCTCCAGTTGTATATTTGTCCCATTGAGAGTGTGTTTAACCCTAAGTTTTTATGAGTGACATTAAGATGTGAATCTTGTTTAAGTTATTTAGTAAAATATTTTTTTTTATAAGAACTTTATGGAATCATTGTGTTTAATTAGGAAATGTTGATGCTTTAATAAGGTAATGCATTATCCATCATTGAGACCGTAAGGTCACAAGAAAAATGAAAGGATCTCAAAGGAAACAAGAAACATAAATAAGGAAAAGGAAGAAACACAATATTACATATCAAAGGCCAACTCCATTCTAAAGAAAAAGAGAAAGTGACTTAAATAATAAGGGGAAACTAATCAGAACAAAATCTCAAAGAATAAAATATAAAAATAAGGAAAGAAACATTTAACTAACAAAACGAAACAAAAAACAAACTAAAAAATCAAGAGGAAGCAAAAAGCCAATCAAGGTAAATAACAAAGTAAAAGATCTCAAAAAATTTGAAGGCATGAGGGAGGGAACAAGAAAATTAAAGTAGACCCTAAGTCATCCAGGTGGATATTGGTGGCCACCCACCTATTCCAACTGGCTCCTTTTGACAGTTTTAGTTCAACACGTTCTTCTGTAATTCTTTTTAATTGTGGGTTCTATAGTTTTGGGGTTGTTTGAATCCCCGCACAACTGCAAGGTAGATATTGGTGGCCGCCCACCTAATCCAACTCGTTTATTTTGGAAGTTTCCATGTCAATACATCTTTTTGTACTTATAGGGCCGTTTTGGGGCCCTAAACAATGTTTTTTTGGCTAGCCACATAAAACTGTAGACAAAGTCAGAGTTTGATGACATAATGTATATTTCTTGAAAATACCTTCTGAATGGGCTATCACACACCTAAAACAGAGGTCATATGCAAAAGTTACAACCCCGGGAAGTTGAGGTACCAACTTACCCATCGGGGCCCACATAACTTTTGGTGTTTCATCTCCTAGGGTTAGATTTTTGGATGTCTAAGGTTTTTTCATTCATGAGTAATGTTAAAAAGGCCTCTAGAGCCCCATTGTAATCATTTTTCTCAGACGGATGCATGTAGAATCCACATCTCTTCTCAGAGATAGCTACCACCATTTGAGCAAGTTGTTTTTAGTTCTGCAGTTTTACAGTTTGAGCCTATTTTATTTATTCAATAGAAGTTATTGTTCACTAGATATCTATTATTGTTCTTTGTATCTTTGTGTTATTGTATTCTGTCTGTTATTCATTTTTTTCCTCTCATAAATCCAGATCACTAAGAAAACTAATCAAGGAAAAGGGGGGGGGGGAGGACACAAAACAAATGAAAATAAAAAAACACGTAATCAATATATATTAAAAGACACTGAGGTGAAATAAAATCAAAGAAGAAGGAATCAAACTTACCT
Organism: Picea glauca; assembly: GCA_000966675.3. Lineage (NCBI taxonomy): Eukaryota > Viridiplantae > Streptophyta > Pinopsida > Pinales > Pinaceae > Picea > Picea glauca. The sequence goes on from JZKD02S2166155.1 coordinate 27,094, forward strand.
AATGGTATTATCCACTTGCCTATGTAAAATTGTAAGCCATTTTCAACTAATCTTGAGTCTAACATCCCTATTGAGGCAATTGGAACCTTTTAAATTTCAATTGCTTCACTGATGCACCTTTAGGAGAGATGGCCATTCCTAGAAAGAACCTTGAATCCTTGATGATGATTTGGTGTTTAGTGTTACTTGAGTTCCCTACAAATACCAAGGAATAAACATGGTTAGAAGGATTTTTACACATTTCTCATTCAATCTAACTTAAATAGACCTTTATGTTTCACTAATGTAGGATTTTTCATAAGAGAATAGATCTTGGTAAATGATTTTTTGCATCCGAGGGTTGACAAGATCCTTAATCACATAAATGAGACTCCTATTCATGTTACGAGGCATGCATATAATATTGATATCCTTCCTTTTTAAAATTCTAGTGGTTCAATAAGTGGTCCCTTAGATATAAGAAAAGATCTCCTTATGCTTGACAATGTTATTGCATTCTTGAATCGTAGGACGAATCCTAGTGTTTTAATAATCCATTCTAGTGGGGGTGAGAATATACATGGTGATATTTTTATGCATGCTTTTTTTTGTTTATGAACACTTAATGGGCCAAAGACCCATGTTCCTTATTAGTCATCAAGAAATAAAAATGGCTTCTTGTTCTCCAATTCCATGGTGAATTGGATTTTCCAAGATAGGTTGTTAATGTCTCACACAAAATTTTCTAAGATCTCCTTATAGGGGGCCAATGTACATTTGTGTCGTTAACAAATCTAACCCACCATTTAGTTTTAAGGGGGGTAAAACATACAATTTTCTCTTCAAAACATTCCACAAAAAAATTAGCTACTACCAAGGAGAGAGGAGATCATGTTGTCACTACATAGGTTTTCTCATAAATTTTGACATGAAAATTAAAAGATGTAGACCTAAGGAATATCTCCACTAATCTAGTGGCCTCTAGATTGGTTACCATTTTAGTTACAACAACAACATTATCTATATTGATCATTGTAAAGATCGACATCACATGAAAGCTAAAAAGGGTGTCTTCAAGATTAGTCATAAGACCCTTCATTATGTAAATGGAAAAAGAAGAATTTGTTATGTAAGATTTTGTGAGCCCCATAAATGTTTTAACCATGTTGACATCATTGTTTTAACTATCATGTGACGAAATATTTAGTGACATGGTATGTTGGATACCCATTGTATTAATAGTGTGTCTCAAGGGGATATTATCTTTATGTATTTTGAGTAATCCATACATTCTAGGAACAATATAACAAATCGAAACCAATTTCTTCTTAAAATCATTACCTAGCAAGAAACATTCCTTGATAATCTTACTTAATGGTTCCCTATTAAAATTTCTATAACATCCACTCAAAAACATGTTCTCATACATTTTATTGATATAAGCATTCTTATTCATGACCATTGTGGTCCCACCCTTATCATCCTTTAGAACCATGATATTCTCATTTACTCTCAATAAGCCTCATGCTTAGCTTGGGTAGTATTCCTCCTTGAGGAATTCAAAAGCTTATGATTAAGTGCACATTCCCTCTTGACTTTTTTGCACTATTTTCTTGTGAGTACCTAATATCTTCTATGTTGTAGGTGATTTCCTCAAAAACAATCTTTTTGGAAGTTACATAAAAACCCAAACCTTAGCTAAGGAACTTTTTGGGAGCCACATAAAACCCCAAACCTTGCTTAAGGAATCTTCTTAGGGCCATATAAAAGCCCAAACCTCACTAACCTAGCTTGTGTTGGGATTAGCATGTGGTTATAGATATTAACCACACATTTAGCATTTATTGATTGCAAAAATGGTAATTAGGCCATTAACATCTTGACACCCTCCTAAGACTAATTCAAGGGGAAGGTGGACATATTATCCAAGTATTTATAACCGTGACGAGTATTTATAACCTTGACTAGGAAAACTAATATATGTTAATGACTTGCAAGTGCTAATTAAAATATATAGAAATATGCACAAATGCATTCCGTCTCTCTTTACAAACATATCTTATAATTAAAAGTTTTAATCTTAAAATAAATGCACATTCGTAGTATGTGAAAATATCTAGTTAAAACATTTAAAAGTGAAAATAGTTCTTCCAAACTTTCACAATGTGAAAATAGTTTTTCAAACTTTAAACAATGTTGGAGCTCACTATGATTTTCCCTTATGCAAAAATGGATTTGAGTAATGGTTTCATGGAGTTTGCTGGTCATTCTTTCTCATATTTTAACTTTCTCTCTTGCAAAATATTTTTAACTATATATTCATAAAATGGATTTGAATAATGGTTTCATGGGTTTGCTTGTCATTTTTTATCATCTTTTAACTTTCTCTCTTGCAAAAGATTTTTAGCTATATATTCATGAAATTAATGAATTATCCAGTTAGATTTTGTTGGAGTCGCCTTTGTTTTTCTAGCCCATCTCAAGTTTCATGTCTTAATGCTCGAAATCAAAAGATGGTTTTCATATTCTCTATTTGTGGGTTTCAAAATCTCTGAAGTCTTATCACGCAAGCAACGATGATTATTGTACTCTCGAGGTGAGTTCTACCTTTCGGCAAAAAAAAATTCCCCCTTTTGTTCTACCTCAGGATTTCGTATGATGGATGATATAAATCACATAGTTCACAGGTCCCGAGCGACAAGACGACGAAATCGCTTTAAAATTTCACCTAGGGCAGTAACGGGAGTAAAATTTTCCTAAATCATGATTAAACATCATCAAGTTTTCGCGCCTCGGCGTTCACTAAATCCAAAAGTTTATTGTCGTAACCCTGATAGCCGAAACCACAAGCTCCTTATTTTAGTAACCCATGTCAAGGGTAAGGGTAAAAGCTAAGCCATGGTTAAGTTCTGTTGGAAATTTGTCACTCGACATTTTCTCTTTAAAAGTTACATTGTCTAAGCCCCGACTTGCAAATTCACGATAAGGATATGAACATAATTAATTAAAGACTTAGTCTGAGTTTATCTTCCCTTTTAATTAAAACGTATTATCGTGATCTCGCGGTTTCGTAGCTCGGCATGCAAACTTCTCGAAAATTTACCTTCGGAGTTCTGAGTCGCGATATGGCGAATATAAATAATTATGAAATTAATTAAGCGCCTAATCAAAATTATGTTTTTATTGACCAAAATCAATCATCGCAGTTTCGGGGGTTAGAGGTTCAAAAGGTTAAAGAAAAATTCCCGATACAACGAGTACTGAAATATTAATTAACATTGGTAAAACTGGATTAATTAAGCTAAATCAATATATCCTGTGTTTTGATGCTTAAACGATTTATGAGGTAGACTCATTTCTTCCATACGCCAACTGACATTTCAAACTGCCAAAATTTATGGCATTAATTATGAAACAAGGCGACTCGATGAATAAAGATTGGGTTTTTATTGCTAAATTTATTTCTAAACATGATTTGACAAATCTCTTCTAAAAAGTACCGAGTTTTCAAATATATATATAACTATTATTCATTATAACAAATGCATTTCTATATTATGCAAAGCACATTTTCTCAACGAGCTAACTTCTGTATGTATACGTACTTTTATCGCAGAAGAGCCAAAGCAGGATCTCCTGTCATGGCCCCGCAAAAAGCATCCAAAGCCAACGTTGAGGTTTCAGGACAAGGTTCGAACAACGTTGCTGATACTTCACCTCGAAGTGTCGACTCTGTCTCGAACTAGTCGTTCGTTTCTGATGTTCTGCAGGCCGAATTGGTGGATTATTCTGATGATTCCAGCGACAATGAAAAAGACAACATAACAACCAAGTATAATATTGTCATTCAATCGGGAATGCATAAAGTAGCATCCAGGCCACAACTACTTCCATATTATGATATGGTTCGATGGGCATTAGTGTTGTAGGAAAATCTCCCTGCGGACAGGTATATTGCCTCAAAGAGCTAGACCTTGTTGGAAATACTAAAACAACTGATAGGGGGGGTGAATCATTTGTTTATGAGCTTAAACAATTTTATACCTTTTAAAATATTATTAATATTCCTTCCAGTGATCATCAACAATATACAACATATGGACAATAAAAGTAAAGACCATCAGTCACACATAAAGTACACACAAAGACATATTTTCACGAGGAAACCCATAAAGGGAGAAAACCTCTTCTTCTTCGAAATGATAAGCAATATTCTTCAGTTCTGTACATCATTTACAATTGAGCACCAACTCAATGTCAGGCTGCTACCTCTGTTTTACAAGCTGCAACTTGTTTGAGAGCACTTACGCTCTGATTTCTCTA
>JZKD02S2166177.1:9998-27541 GCA_000966675.3 Picea glauca
TGAGTTTGAGATGACAGATCTTGGCATAATGAAATATTTTTTAGGGATTGAGGTTGATCAATCAACCAAAGGCATTTTTGTCTGTCAGCAAAACTATGCAGCATACATCCTCAAAAGATTTCGCATGAAAGAATGCAATCTAGCAGAAACCCCCATACCCCTAGGCACAAAATTGAGCAAGAAAGATGAAGGCCCTACAGTGGACTCTACCATGTACAAAATTTTAGTAGGTAGTTTGTTGCATCTTACAGCAACTAGGCCTGGTATTATGTATGCAACTAGCCTTGTTTCCAGATTCATGGAATCCCCCAAAGATTCTCATTGGAAAATGACGAAACGAATTCTGAGATATGTTGCAGGAACTCTCAATTTCAGCTTATGGTACACTAAATCTGATAGTAATTAACTTTCTGGTTACACAGACAGTGATTTTGCAGGTAGCCTAGATGATAGGAAAAACACATCTGGACATGTTTTTCAATTGGGCACGAACCTAATCTCATGGGCATCAAAGAAGCAGCCAATTGTTTCAATATCTTCTGCAGAGGCAGAGTATGTCGCTGCTACCTCAACTTCCTATCAAGCTGTGTGGCTGAGAAGAATATTGAAAGATATGTCACATACAAAAAATGATCCAACTCCTAATTTCTGTGACAATACTTCAATAATTGCTCTATCCAAAAATCATGTGTTTCAGAAGAAAAACAAACACATTGACACTCGTTTTCATTTCATACGTGAGCTAGTCAATAATGGTGATATTGCACTACAATTCTTTGGTTCTCGAGATCAGCTTGCTGATATCTTTACAAAGCCACTAGGAAAGTCCGTTTTTTATTTTCAGAGACAACACTTAGGCATAATCAATGCTGATGTTTGTAACTCTTGAGTTTAAGAGGGAGTGTTAAATATAATGTAACCTCAACAGGTTGACTGTACACTGCGAGCTGTACTTTCTATTCTTGTTTTGCTTGAGCCTATTTAACTCAGCTATTTCCCTTTGCATAGGATACACTGTTTTCTGTTCTATTCTTTCTCTTTGCATTTCTTGCTTCACAATTTATCATAAATGAAGAAGCCCATGAAATTTCTTAAGACTTGTGTTCATTTCTCCACGTAACAATAAACATTAACATTCTCATTTCGTTCTTGGATGCCGTGAGATGTGCTTTGCTTCTTTCTCTGATGTTGCGTGTGATATGTGTTTACTATTCTGTTTGAACAAATGTATTTGTAGGCCTACTACAACAATCCATACCAAAAGAAATCAAGCCCACATGAATAATTAAGCAAACTTAAATCGTGTCACACAATAACTCAAAGTTCCACTTTGAACTTTGATATAACATAAAGCTAAATGAAATTCCCTCTCTCGTATCTATAATTTGTACAGATTACACAACGTAGTTCAATTTGTTTTATTACATTTCTTCTGAAATCTTATCGATTATGCTTCCAATGTGATCTGTACAACGTCTTCCGATTCCTGAACCAGGTTTGCCTGTAGCCCTTTCCTCCCGTTCATCTTCAGATTCGAACATTGGGAAGCTCAGCTGCTGTGCGCTTGATTTCTGTAAATCAGCGGCCTCATGAATCCAATCTGCCTGGTCTGGGTTAATATTGTATAATCCTTCCATTCCTTGATCATCAGCGATTCTAAAGCTGTTGACGCGCTGCACATTGCTTTCCTGAAAACAAATTTCTTCAAACTGATTCATCTCTGCGGCGAATGTATCAGGTCCCCTGTATAACTCTTCAAACCCAAAATCCGTTAAACAATCTGATGGTGAGGAAAGGAGATTGCAGTCGGGAGACGATAGATGGTTCAGATCAAACAATCTCTCGGCTAAAGTACGTGCATCTCTTACAAAATATTGCGAACGTGGAGATCTCTTGTCCACTAAACTTGACATAGAACAGGTAGAGTTTCCAGCTTCTGCACTTTCAGCAAGATTAAAATCTGCCATCACAAAGGCAGAGTGGTCCCAATCATCGTGCGTTATTGAATCATTCACAGGTAGGTCGGACCATGAATTGGAAAAACTCACAGTTTCTTTAGGATTACAAAATTTGAAGGCTTGATCTGGACTACAATTAGAACGCCCATAACCGTTGCAACGGTTTTGTCTTACCATTCCAGAGAGTCTCACCGCCGTCGTTCTTTTCAAGGCGGTGGCTTTGAACACATGATTTTGGAGGGAAAGAGATTTTGACATTTTCTTGACATTTTGCTTACACGTATTGGGCTGAGATTCGTTCGTTGACAATAGCTTCTTGCTCAAATGAGTGTTTCAGTAGTTCTTGATTTCGTTGTCTGTTCGCCCTGGCAGTCGTCCTGCTATCAGCGACCACCTGCATCCATATAAACAGTGATTCTTCCAATAGAAAAGTAAAGAAAAATATTTCCAAGATTTTATGCAGAATTTCGATGTCACAAGTAAAACAAATGAGCTAAGCACTCTCGAGAAACGCTATTAAACATCAATTTTCATCCACTCCGTGGTGAAACGGTTTAGTATTGGAAGAAAAGATCAAAATAAGTTTGAAAAGAAATGGTGTGTATGTTTTGTATTTTAGGAAAAGTGAAAACGGAAAAACATTTCATTTTAGATTAGAGTATGAATTTTCAAAAACAGTAAGACCATTATGTAAATATTTTGATAACTAATTATTGAAATAATTTATTCAGCGAGAAGACAGTGAAGAAATTGAGAGAGTTAATCATCAAATTGAACAGAAAAATGATTAAAATGCAGAAATCAATGTGTAATACCGTAAGTCCCATTCTACCGTAACAAATGGATATGATAAACAATAAAGACGATATGTCTGGTTGAAAAGGATTACCGTCTCTACACACCTATTGCCAAGAAGGCGATGCAACCGAATAATGAGCTCCTCCTCGTCCACTGAAATGTTACCGCGTTTGATGTCGGTACGAAGATAGTTAGTCCAACGTAACCTACAACTCTTTCCACACCTCTTCAGACCTGCAAAACAAAACCTTTCCGCTTATTTCACCTCTCAATACACATTTGCATGTCCATTAATAATATTATAGGAGATTTCCGAGATTCACCAGCTTTTTTAGGGAGATTTGCCCATCCACCAGCACCATGAATACGAATGTATTCGGAGAGAATCATATCCTCGTTTTTGGTCCAGCCCCCGCGGTTGAGCCCTTCTTTTGAGTAGCTAGGAGATCTACCCATCTTCGATTTATCTCGCCCGTAATTTCACGGCTGATGATCTCGTTGCTGGGAAGAGACAGTACTGGATTCGTCGCTTGTCTTTCGCAGGGCCATTGAGTATATATAGAAACCACAATTAGCTTCTGCCTGATCTAAATTGTCACTGCACTAAATCTATGGCCAGTGATGACCACGTGGCGCATCAAGATTCCAGCTTATGGTGACGGAAGGCACAGATTTCACAGAACCATATTATTATGGTGACGGTAGGCACAGATTTCACAGAGCCATATTATTATTACTAGCAAAAGTGGTTGGTGGCTGGTGAACGTAGAAACGCATAGGGTTGGTGTTGTTTTTGGTGAAGGCTGAAACTCACAGTTGAAATTCATATAGAGTTGAGGAAATTCAAAATATGATTAGGTAAATGTTAAAAAGTAAACAGATTAACTAATGCATTCAAAAATACAAAGAAGTTATGAAGAGTAAATCACATTCATTGATTTGGGAGGACGACTAAGAATATGCCAACATCTTCAATTATTAACCATCAGATTAAAATTTTAGATTAAAAGGTGATTAATTATACCCATCTCCAATAAGTATATCCCTTTCAGCATAAATATATACTTCATGAAGGAAATCAAATGGCTATCAACTATAGTGGACACAGCTATTTTACATCGAATGTCACTACACTCTCGTGGACACAGCTATCTTAAAAACGTGTATTATACGGTTGTTGATTTCAAGACAGTGGATAGAAAAAACAAAAACATCGGTTTAAGATTTATTTGACGAAACTAAAGATGACACAAAGAGAGCTTATAGTCAAGATTAAAACCATGGGAAACATTAACTTCTTAAGTAAATCATTAAACTAAGAATTCGATTTAGCTATTTTAAAACCGTGTCTGAAACGGTTGCGGATTTACAGACAGTGTACCATTTAACTGATAAACAAACAAATAATTTAATGTAAACTGGAAAGGATGACTTTAATGTCGCTGCAACTTGGGATCTCGCTAATTCAAGCGAAGCACGTGACGAGTTATAGAAACACTGGAATCTTGCTGTCATTTATGGAAGAGAAAGCCCCGTGAGACAGCCGATGATAATAAGATTAACTATTACTCATCAACATATGCTCAACTGTCATTCTAGTGAGAGAGAGGGGGGAGAGAACACAACTAACTTTCTTCCTGCCCTGCGATCCAAAATACAAAGCTATCCTCGCACTGCACTCTCTTTGTTGTCGTAGTGTTCACATTCCTACGTCAATCCTAACACGGTGTCCTCATGTCTTTGAAATTTATTGTGATAAGTCAAGTTCTCCAACTCCGAGGATATGTTTGTATATTGTAATTCATACCCCTGAGCACTCAAATAAACTAGAATTTTAAAACATCTAATTTTGTTGCATGAAATCGAATTTTGTTGCACGAGTTCCATCCAGCCCAAAATAATATGCAACTACAAGAATCTAAAGGTGTTAGAATCTTTGTGGTAGAGGTGGAGATGAATGGTAACACTATGAAAATTAAAATATTTTAGTTTTAACAAAATGGTCAAAACAATCCTAAATTAATTTTAATGGAAGTATATTTGTTTTTTGTTTTTTAGTTTGACTAACACGTGGTTGAGAAAATGGGATTCAAGGGATTGCACTTGACCCGAGTCACATCAACGCTTGGATTTTTTATCCCCATAAGTTTAGAACATGTGTCTTAACATCACAAAGTGCCTTAACATCACAGAATGCCTTAATAGCACACTGTGTCACCTACTATTCTAGACTTCTCTCTGTCACCAACTCTTCTAGACTTAAAAGACTTTTAATACTAACATATCAAAGATACCCTAAAATTATATATAATTCAAAATAAAGTTTAGTGACAAAAATAGGAAAAACAAGATTTTTAATGAATAAAAATAAAAAGTATGCAAAGTGGAAAACAATGGGAAAAAAAGTTGAATTCATCAATGATGAGGCATGCATGAGGAAAAGAGGAAAACACTCCAAAAAGTGGAAATCACATATGTCGTAATAAAATAAATGCAAGATAACCAAGATTGAGAGTCGCAACCTCTTGATAGATGCGAAGTGTGGAGATTATGTATATCCAACAACAAACAATCTAGGCGAAATTAGTGTAAAACCATTATAAAATAAATTGTTTAAGAATAAGAAATAATGCACTATATGATATATTTTAGATGAAATATGAGTAAAAAAATCCACTATCCGTGATATTTTAGATAAAATATGACTATAATCAAGAGAAAATTCATTTTGTACACATACAAAATGGTAGCTATAGATTGTGATAGATTCTAATTAAAATTAACTAAGATGAGTTAAAAAGAGAAGAAGAGAAAGTTAACATAAATAAGATAATGAAGAAAATGATTTGAATAGAAGAACAAAGGAGAATATATATAAAAAGTCATGGAGAAGTTATGTAAAATAATCTTAAAAGAATGGGAAATATAGTAAACATGTTAAAGGAAAAAATAAAAAACAATACATACACAATTTAGGTAAATATGATCACATCAAAGTAAAAAACTACTAGAAGTTTAACATCTCATACTGTAAAAAAAATTAATAGCATAACTAAGTCACAACTCACACAAGTTGATATCTGAAACATGGATTTACAACAATAGAGAGGGGACTCCCCGATATGAATTTCCAATTAAAACTCACACTATTTTGGAGCCATTACTTAAAATGAAAATTGGTTGGGTCAAATGTAGAATGTAGTGTGCAATATGTTGTTACTCTATGTCGAGAACGTAAACGAACCTGACCTATCCTAGTTAGGAGAAAATCCCAAGAATTAGATAAAAGGTTAGCTACATATTCTTTCTTATACTTAAATATATAGATGTTAGAGAAAAGAAAAAAGTACATAAACATAAATGATAATGGTAAAACAAAGTAGTCTATTACAACCAAAACCATTCATGATCATCTATTTACCATCTCAAAACAATAGATATTATATGATCAATATGAAAGTAAAATATATAAACTTCAATGAAGAATAATGAGCATGTGAACAACCTTATAGTGGAAAACAAGACAACATAAGACAACATTAATAATGGAAATAATTCCCATTGAATACATCACAACACCATTGTTCCTCTTAAAAAAATTATATGAGGGCTTCTTATCATTAAATTTGTTGAATTAGTTCTCAAAATAAAAAAAACATAAAACCCCTAGTGCAATGTTTTTTTGGGATTATATAAACTATATGTTGCAATTGTTTATTGGGACATCTTGTCATCCCATTTGGGAGAGTTGCATCCTTTCAACTTCCTCTATTTTTTCATTTTATTTAAACTATTTGAAATTAAATAGCATTTGTAAGTATAGTTGGACTTGTTCCTTGTCTTATATGTAGGCTACCCAAACCTAATTTATTGAGGATACACCTACTTGACCCTCCAAAAATATGAATTGTTGAAGAGATATTTCCTGTGAAGTTATTTCTCTATACATGAGACCCATCTCTCTTTACTATGTTCTAAAAAAAGAGTTAATTAAATTTAATTCTTTGAAGGTCAAGTGATATGCTCTTTTAATATATCCTCGGTGATTTTGGGAATCATCCTAATTAAAATCCCTTTCATATTGATACTATCCTCTAACTATATCGAAATTTCAACTATTTGCCTGGGTATATCCATATTTGTGAGTTGTGATAAAGGAATCATTCAATAACCCTTTTAATAACTATGTAGATACTAGAGATAATTGTATTTATTGATTCACATGGTGATGTCTTTAACAAGAATTTTCTTGGTTGTTTGATAGTTTACCAATGTTGAATAGTTTAATTGGTTTTTCTTATCTGTAATATTTCACAAATCTCTAGGTTTGTTCTTGTATTTTGCATGAGATTCATTTATCCTCTCAATGGTGAGTTGGAACCAATAGAGAAATACCTTTTTAACCTTAACCTTATTTATTAATGAGAGGAATTATATGTGGATAGGTCTTGGAATTCCTTGAAGCTCATGTATATTTTTCTCTAACTCATTTTGAGAACCTCATGTAACTCAAAGGAATAGGTTATAATTTATACAAGACTAGTCATATCACCTCTGTATAGATTCACTTCTTGATCAAGTGCTTGTGATTTCAAATTATATTCTTCTATTTTATAAGACATATTTATAATGTGTATCTCTGAATCATGTAAGAATGCCATGCCATCCCTACTGAGGTTATGGATATGGGGTCTCCTTGGTGTCATCCATACGTAGGGTTTTTGTAGTTACCATGAGTGCTAGGACCCCTAGTAATATTATTTTCTTATGAGATTATTTCACAATCACCCTTGTTACTTTGTAAAAAAATAAAGAATCAAGAATTGCCACTTTATTTAATTTGTAAGGGGTAAATGTACCAAATCCAGGCTCTCTTATTTGGAAGTGGCATCTGATTATTGTAATTTATGGAAGGTGAGTGTCAAATGAGGTTTTGAAGGGGAGAATATCCATGGGATATATGTTTTCCCCTCTTTCTCCCTTTTCTTGTCCTCTTCTCTTTTTCTTAACCTTTATTCTTCTGGTTTTCCAAATTTGTCTTCCTCCCTTTTTAATCTCTCGTGTTGTTATTCTTCATTTTCTCTTCTTCCTCTTCCCTTTTATTCTTTGTCTCTTATTCAAGCCTTAGATATTCATATTATTTTCTTCATTTCTCCTCTTATCCTTGTAGAAGCCTTGATTGTTAGGGTCCTAACCCACACATAGGTAGAACAATATATTTGGATGTAATAAAGGTCAATATTAATAAGGCCTTGCAATAAAATAGAATAATTCGAATGTAAGAAGACCTAATAGAAGCTTTCGCTTCTACAAGGATCTTCCTCTAGATGTTTCTTTTGATGGACATATTTAGTATAAATAGGAGTCAATCATATGAGAACCCTAGCTTGGAGATTATTGTTATAGAGCTCTACTCGACTGGAGGTTGACCCCTCGAAGAGGCCCGTGAACATTGCTCTCAGAATCAAAGTGCTATTTCAATTGTTATTCTTATATCATTTCAGTGTTATTGTGGTGATTATTCTGGTTATATTTTTGTTATTCTGCCATTTCTAGCATTTTGTTTCTATTCTACATACTTTTTATATCTGGTGTATTACAAGTGGTATCAGAGCACTTTCCTTGGCATAAATTGTGGGTTTTTTTTTTCCAGAGTAGAGACGTATTATAGCGTCTTTAAGCCACATAGATCTGTAGTTACGCGCATAAACCCATGTTTGAGGGATTCATAAACACATGAAATACACGTGGTTCTTAAGCGCACATCTGTTGGCCACCCTTGTAACCCCTGTTGGTACCCCTCCGTGTGGTAGCGCATTAGACAACACTTGTGTATGGATCTGCCTAGATTTCTTGAAGCCCTCTTCAGATAAATCGATCGGCCTCCTGACTGCTATAGTGGCACCAAGAACAACACTCGGGAAGATACTCTCTAGTACATGGGTATTCGGGTAGTACGACTAATGGTACGGTCTATCCTCCTTAGTTATTGCCCTGAGATATTGGGCCGAGTACTACTGTTGAAACCCACACATATATCAGAGAGCTATAGCACAGGGCAAACCCTTGTCTGTAGAAACCTTGAATACCTAACCCTTGGGGACAGAAACATAAACAAATTAAAACAAACAAGATCTATTGTTCCACACTGTGTTTTTCTTGCCAAGTAAATACACATTTATTTTTGGTTAATCATTTGGGAATTTCCTTTCTGCAGTATTCTTCAGACCAAAAAAAAAAATGTCTGGATATTTTTTCACCATTATTTGAGACCTATCCATTGGATTCATCTATTCGCCCTTATCACATTCATACATATCATTTTTCAGAAAAAGTATTGACCCTGCCCACCCCTTTCAGTTCCCCCATCCTCATGGCCCATACTCGTAGCCAAGACTTGGAAGCTCGCTTCAACACCTTACAATATAGTCTCATCGAGACCCAACAAGAAGTGAAACAAATCAGTGCCAATGTTGTCGCCATCAATACGACCATGCAGTCCTCAATGGAGAAAACCAAACAAGACTTCAGCACCCAACTTGAATATGTATTTTCAGCACTATGCACCAAACTGCATATCCCTATAGATAACCCTTCCTCTTCCTCACATCCACATACTTAAGGTGAACATTCCTCTCATTCCCATAACTTTCAGAACCATCACTTTCAACGTTACCTATGCCTTCCATAGGTGGATGTGACCAAATTTGATGGCTCGGACCCCACTGGTTGGGTAACCCAAATGGAACATTATTTCTCTTTATACGACATTACAGATGACTTGGCCAAACTCTGGTATGGTGTTCTCCATCTAGATCAAGAACATTGGCAATGGTGGAAATGGAGAAAAACTTTTCGTCAAGGGTATATTGTTTCGACACAATTTGTGGCAGAGCTTTATGAACGCTTTGACACTGGCACCAACCATTTGGGCCATTTGAAAAAGTTGAAACAATTAGGAACAATGGAAGACTATATATCTTCCTTTGAGTGCCTATATTTTCGAACAGAGGGCATGTCTGATGCCTTTTTTCGAGAATGTTTTATTAGTGGCCTCAAGGATGAGATTCGGGCCCATGTCCTCATGGATCAGCCTCAGAGTTGGGTGGAGGCTACTAAAAGATATAAAGAAGCACAACAGGTTGTATCTTCTCAAAACCGAAAACCCTCCTTTATCCCTCGCCCTAAACTAGTAAATCCCATTACTCCCTCTTCTCCACTAAAGATCCAAAAATTGATTAGGGCTGAAATGGTTGAACGCCAAATCAAAGGCCTTTGTTATAATTGCGATGAAAAATATTTCCTGGGACACAAGTGTAAGGAACAAAAGTTGTTTATGGCCATATCCAAGGATATTTCAGAAGAGGATATTGAAACTCCCCTTATGTCTGAGTCACCTGAAACCCTTGACATAACCTCTCCCTCAGACCCTCCCAAAGTAGAACCGATCATTTCCCTCTATTCTCTCACTCGCTTCTCTGCTCCCCAAACCCTCAAGCTAATCAATTACACCAAGCATCGGAAGGTCATCATGCTGGTTGATAGTGGAAGCACCCATAATTTTATTCATCGCCGCATTGCCTAAGAAACTCATTGCTACATACATGCTATCAATAATTTCCAAATCATGTTTGCCATTGGTGGCTCCATGAAATGTGGAGGACATTGTGAAAATGTGTGTCTCCAAATTGGTGACTACAACCTGGAATCTCATATGTTTGCTATCGACATGGGCAGTTGTGACATTATGTTGGGTGCACACTGGCTAAGGAATTTGGGTCCCATTCTCATGGATTTTCAGGAATTATCCATGCAATTTGACGAGAAGGGCCACCAATATAAGTTCCAAGGCATCATCGCTGGTTCACCTAAGATCATTAGTTCCCATTGCATGGAAAAGCTGCTAAAAAAGGGTGATTCTGGTGTTATTTCTCAACTCCATGCCATACAAAAACAGAAACACCCTCGGTGCCTCAAGACCTCCAATCCATCCTTTCTAAACATCAAGAGGTATTTCCCAATCCCCAGGGAATCCCTCCTTCATGTGGTGTTCATGATCATTCCATTCCCCTTGTACCTAGAAGCCTTCCTCCCAATATCTGTTCGTATTGTCACCCCTTTTCCCAAAAAAATGAAATTGAGAAAATGGTCTAGGAACTCCTTAATGTAGGTGTTATACACCCTAGTATGAGCCCCTACTCTTCTCTTGTGGTCATGGTCATGAAGAAAGAAGGTTCTTGGCGAATGTGTCCTGACTTTCGTGCCCTCAACAAACTTACCATTAAAGACAAATTTCCCATTCCTGTCATTAACGACCTCCTGGATGAACTGAGTGGTGCCCAATTCTTTACTAAACTTGATCATCCTTCGGGCTACCACCAGATACGTATGAAAGAGGCAGAAATTCCCAAGACTTCCTTTAGAACTCATGAGGGCCACTATGAGTTTTTGGTCATGCCCGTTGGCTTGTGTAATTCCCCCTCCAACTTCCAAAGCCTCATGAATCATGTCGTCCATCCTTTTCAATGTCATTTTGTCTTAGTTTTCTTTGATGATATCCTCATCTATAGCAAGACCTAGACATAACATATTGCTCATGTGGATCGAGTTCTCCATATACTCTCTTAGGACCAACTTTTCGTAAAACAGTCTAAATGTGCTTTTGGTGCCTCAGAAGTAGAGTACTTGGGTCATCTGGTTGTCAAGGATGGCCTCAGGGTGGCTCCTAAAAATATTGAATCTATGCAATACTGGCCTCACCCAAAGACTCTCAAAAGTTTGCGTGGATTTCTTGGCTTAACAGGTTATTATCGCATGTTTTTTAAGAATTACGAAAAGATTGCGGCACCTCTCACTCCTCTCCTAAAAAAGAACTCTTTCGCTTGGACTCCAGCTGCTGCTCAAGATTTTCAAACCTTGAAGATGGCCATGTGCACCACCCCAGTCCTGGCCCTTCCTGATTTCACAAAGACATTTGTCTTGGAATGTGATGCTTCAGGGAAAGGAATTGGTGTTGTCCTTATGCAAGAGGGTCGGCCTTTGGCCTTTACCAGTAATAAACTATCTTAAATAAATATGGGCAAATCTATCGATGAAAAGGAAATTTTGGCTATTCTGCATGTCGTTGGTTTGTGGCACCCTTATCTATTGGGGCAATGCTTCCAAATTAAGATAGACCATCAAAGGCTCAAGTATTTTCTAGAACAACGCATTTCCTCCTCGGAGCAACAAAAATGAGTAACTAATCTATTTGGCTATGATTATGAGATCATTTACAAGAAAGGAAAAGAAAATGTGGTTGTGGATGCACTTTCCTACAAATATGAATATGAAGGATCCATTTTTTCTCTTTCCTTCATTGTACCAGATTAGCTCCAAGCCATTTTCCAAGAATGGCTACAAGATCCCAAAAGTTCATAGTTGATCCAACAATTGTAGTCCAATGCTCCATCTCCCCCAGGGTACTCTTGACTCCATGATGAGCTTCAATACAAAGGCCATCTGTATTTAAGTAAATAATCAAAGCTTAAATCCACGTTACTTTTTGAGCTTCATGCTACACTGAAAGTGGGGCATTTCGGGTTCACCAAAACCTATGGCAGGGTCAAACATTCTTTTTTCTGGGATGGTATGAAATAGGACATTCAGAATTTTTTCACTGAATCTGATGTGTATCGAAACAACAAGGGAGAAGCAGTCAAATCTCTGGGCACACTACAACCACTCCCGATTCCACCTGCTATTTGGTAGGACATCTCTATGGATTTTATTATAGGCTTACCCAAATTGAGAAATAAACCAGTCATCATTGTGGTTGTTGATCGCCTTTCCAAGTATGCTCATTTTTGCGCTCTTCAACACTCATTTATAGCATCCACGTTGGCTCAAATTTTCATGGATCAGGTCTTCAAGCTTCATGGCATGCCACACTTTATTGTTTCTGATCGCGACCCAACTTTCACAAGCAATTTTTGGCAAGAACTGTTCAAGGTAAAAGGCACCCAATTACATCTCAGTACAACTTATCATCCCCAGAATGATGGTCAAACATAAGTTGCCAACAAGTGTTTGGAAACATATTTGAGGTTTTTTGCCTTGGAAAAGAAAAATCAATGGGCTCAATGGTTACCCTAGCTGAATGGTGGTACAACACTTCATGCCATACATCTACAGTCATGACTCCTTTTGAAGGAGTATATGGATAGAAGCCACCTTTAGTTTTCTCATACTTACCTGGTGTCTCAAAGGTCCAGGCGGTTGATCAAATACTTACAGTTTGAGAGGCTATTCTCCGTACCCTCAAAGAGAATTTGGTGATGGGACAAAATTTCATGAAGCTACAAGCAGATCAAGGTCGCCCTGAACATCAATTTGAAGAAGGGGATCAAGTGTTTCTTTGCCTGCAACCTTACAAGAATAATTCCCTCAAGGTCGAGCATTGTTAGAAGCTAGCGCCCAAATTTTATGGTCCTTATATAGTTCTCAATCATGTGGGATAGGTGGCCTATCAGTTAGCTTTTCCTAGTCATTTGAAGCTACATCCTATTTTTTATGTTTCCTTCTTAAAGGAGGTGATCAGAACTAAGTGACAAATTCAAACCAACCTTCCTGAGTTATCCGAAGAAGGATCCATTTGGCTACAACCACAAGCCATATTGGACCAACATGAGTGCCACCTGCATCAGAGAACCATCAAGGAAGTGTTAATTCAGTGGAAAGATACAACTCTAGTAGATGCCACTTGGGAACCAACTACCATTCTGCAGCAATTTCCACATGTCAAGCCTTGAGGAAAAGGTTGTTTTTAAGGGGGAGGACATGTTAGGGTCCTAACCTGCACATAAGTAGAACAATATATTCGGATGTAATAAAGGTCAATATTAATAAGGCCTTCCAATAAAATAGAAAAATCGAATGTAAGAAGACCTAATAGAAGTTTCCGCTTCTATAAGGATCTTCCTCTAGATGCTTCTTTTGATAGACATATTTATTATAAATAGGAGTCGAGGGTATGAGAACTCTATCTTGGAGATTATTGTAATAGATCTCTATTAGACTAGAGTTTTCCCCCTTGAAGAGGCCCGTGAACATTGATCTCTGAATCAAAGTGTTATTTTAGTCATTATTCTTATATCATTTCAGTGTTATTGTGGGGATTATTCTGGCTATATTGTCATTATTCTGCTATTTCTAGCATTTTGTTTATGTTCTGCATACTTTTTATATCTAGTATATTACATTGATTTTTGATCCTCCTTTACCATCCTTCTTTTTATACTACTACTTTAGCTGCAAGTTCCTTTTCTATCCTCTCTTTCTCTCTCTTTAGGATCTCCCTTTATATTCAGTATTTCCTTTCTTTGCATCCACTTCCCATCCTAAACAAAAACCTCTTCCCATTGCACTTAATTATGATAGGACCTATACTTTCATATGTTGTAGTGTTTCTTGAAAACATCTAGAGGATCATGTCTTCAAAATACATTCTCCACAAAATGGAAGGGATGTAGGGTTCATACTTCATCCACGACCTCCTTGATGCCCTTTAAACTATAAGATCCTACATAAAAGAGTAGAAAATGGAAGGGAACATTCTTGTGTCATGCCAAAGATACTCCAACTCCATGTGCAATCTTCTAATACATTATTCCTTGAAGACATAATTTATCTTGTATAAACTTAGGAGGTAAATAAGGAGCCTTAGTAGATCAAAAGACTCTAATGTATGTTCTAGAGGGTCATGTTGTCAAAACTATCTTCTCCCTAAAATGGAAGGGATGTAGGTTTTATACTTCTTATACTTTCTCCTTGATGTCCTTGAAATTATAGGATCCTACATAAAAGAGTGGTGAATGGCACGAAACCTTCTTGTCACATGTCAAGAGTAATCCAAATCCATGTACAAGATTTTTATATGTTATTTCTCGGCGATATAATTTTTGGGGTTGATAAGGATCCTTATTATCTTAGAAGAATCTATTGTATGTTCCCTTTTTAGTGATGTAATAGTCACAAACCTATCCAATAGCTTGTGTTTCCTCCTATGACATGCATTTTTATGACAATATTATATCCTTAATTTCCACCCTACATGTCATAAGGGAATCCACGAGAAGATGGAAGTAAAAATAAATCTATTCCTCGGGATTTAGAAATTTTTTGAGGGTCGTCGCAGAACCCATATGGGAAAACATGTGGCGATAGTCACATGTCATGTGTACTACAACATGCTATGATACTTGTAACCTTGTATATTCGATGAGTTACAAAGAGATAAGCGATGGGTGACTTATGTCTTCGTGGCATGTGCCTAGGAATTTACATCATTTGATTTTCTATTGGGTTCTATAGGATCTAGAAGCTCCCCGTAGTCACTTCCAAGGATCTATATAAGGAAGGAAAATCTTTAGTAATAAGTGTAAGAATCATTTGTAGAGTTATACTATCCAATTCCAGAGGTGCTAGTCTTGTTCAAAGCTGCCAAAATCAGGTTTCCTAGTTTGATCAAGAAGATGAGGAGGAGCAAGGAGAAAGGTGCCAAGGAGGATGAATCATCACTAAGG
Source organism: Picea glauca (assembly GCA_000966675.3). Lineage (NCBI taxonomy): Eukaryota > Viridiplantae > Streptophyta > Pinopsida > Pinales > Pinaceae > Picea > Picea glauca. The sequence goes on from JZKD02S2166177.1 coordinate 25,318, forward strand.
TATGGATTTGATGTAATTATTTCATATTAATCAATATAGGATTGGTTCCCCCCCTAAACATGTTTGTATTTCCTTTAAAAATGTTTGGATATGGTTTATTTCATTATAGATCAGGTTATATTCAAGTTAGATCTAGGATTATAATGCCAATTAGAGAGGTAGAAAGGAATCGATTGTCTTTTGTGTGTAGGAAGTGTTAGCGCTCTGCAATTTTTCCAAGGCTATGATGACAGTCACAGAGGCAACATCAAAACCACTTCGAGTCTTGGATCTAGCCCTCCAAGACTAAGAGAGGGATCTCTCTGTCTGATATAAATTTGTTTGAAGAGATATTAGACTAGATATGAAAGTATGGGGTTGGGGTTTTTGAAATATTTAGATGAGGATGTGGTTGACGAGTTTCTCAGATCACCATTGGGCTATGGGGTCTGTTTATAAGATAATGATCAAATCAGATTTAGAGGTAAATGTCTCCACAGGGCAAGATAGTAACAATTGTTGGATCGTCTTAGATTTAGTGCCTATGAATAAGGTGAAAAGGGAGAGATCCACTAAACAGGGGAGAAGTTAAGAATTCCTTTGTAAAGCTTCAGATGAATAACATATAGATTATTGAAAAATTGGACAAAGAGTATGCATGCATAAATTCTTCTCCATTACTCTCTTTCAATAATAAGAAATGAAATTGCTTGAATGATAGCAGAAAGATAACTAAAAATAGACAAGGAACACACCACCAACGCTGCTACACAAGAATCATGTAAATCATTTTCTTTATTACTGTTTAGTCATTCAAAAATTATAGACAAAAGCCTCCTGGAGTAGCAAGGCCCACAATCCAACTGAAAGAGAAAAACTTTACATAGGTCGAACCCTTTTAGATTAAAATCCTCTGAATAAATAGGATAGACCTCCCTATAATTTTCGGAAGTCGGTTTTAACTGTCTCGGGCAAAAATAGCCACAAATCCCACCGAATCTAGAACTGTCCGCCATGAAAGACGGACCGGTTTTCTGTGAAAAAGGGGTCCGAACAGACATTTGTTTCTCTTCAACGTTGACACCTGAGACACAACGGAAGGAGTTTATTGGAGATGGGCATGTGATGGATAAAAACCTCCTTCGGTTTCACCAAATTCTCCTCCAACTGGCCGTAAAATCTCCTGCAAGATCGGGACTGTAACAGAAAAACCAAAAATCCGAAAAAAGGGCCTCGAAGATGGATTTGATTCTCCTTTCTCGTGGCACCGGTGAAAAAATTGAGAGAGGTTTTTGTTCTTCATCCCGTTATGGAGAAAAACCTCTCTCGTTTTTTAAAAATTCATTTTCATTTTCCCATAATATCCTACGTAAAAAGATGTTCTGAACAGGCAAAAATGGTGAAAATGAGAAAAGCGGTTTTGTTTTCGGGAAGGCGGTATTCCGGAGCCCCCCGAGGTGGTAAGCAGTTTTTTTTGGGGGGGGTGTGTCCATTGGAATGGGGAGCCGACACCTGTCCAGGGGGTGGTATTGGAAAACTACCATTCCGGACCCCCTCTCGCTAAACTCCGGATGGTGAGGGGGGGTCCGAAATTTTTAAAGGCTGTTTATTTGGTTTATTATGTGATGTATGCGTATGAGAGTTGGGGGTGGGTAGACTTAGGGTAGTGTAGGTTTGTTTGTTATTTTTTATTTTTTTAATATTTGTTGGGGTGGGTAGACTTAGGGTAGTGTAGGTTTGGTTGTTATTTTTTGTTTTTCTAATATTTGTTATTTGTTTATTATTACATGTTTTGTTTACGTTTTATTTTTATTAATTTGTTTTTTTTATTATTTATTGTTTTTGTTTTTATATGTTTATATATATATATGTGTGTGTGTGTGTGTGTGTGTGTTTTATATTGTATTTTAATATTTAGTTTTTTTTATGTTATTTAATGTTTGTTTATTAATTTTATTTTATATGTTTTATTTTGTTTATTGTTTTTTTTCTTTTTTTTTTATGTTTTTTCTTTTAATATATGTTTTCTATTGTCTTATTAGTTTGTTTAATTTAATCTAAAAAGTAACCTAGTTATTAATACTAACTAATTAACAATTGATTAATTACTAACATGCTAACTCAATTATTATTAATTAATAATTAATTTATTATTAATAGGTTTAATTATGACTATTAACCTAATCTTTTTATCCTAAGTCTATTTATTCACGCAGGGGTAAGATTTGCGAAGGGGGTGAATGAA
>JZKD02S2166177.1:63871-91004 GCA_000966675.3 Picea glauca
TTATTATATTTTATTTTTATTTACAGGACAAATAGGTAAGGGAGTGAGGGCATAGAGGTGGATGAAGGATGCAATAGGGTGATGAAGGATCAGGCAAAATGGGTGGAGGGGGAAATGGAATCAACTGATCCATATGTCTTCATCACGAGAGCAACGCTAAATCAACAGCCGAAGAATCGAGTTACCATTGATTATAGTACCCCAACATAGGCTCCATCTAGGGATGACAGCTCTTTCAGAAGGTGTCAAGAACCATTGAATCATGAACATACAGACCAATGATTTATTCATTGGGCCATGGAGTCACTATAGCTACAATCTTTGAACTGGCTTAGATTTGATTGAAAACTAAACTCGGTACTATAAACTACAAAATTTGCTAGAAACCATACAATACTGAAAAGATGCTCAAATGATTGAGATTATTCAAAACTGCTACCAACCCTACACTACTGATAATTTTGTTGTTTTAAATGATACAATAATGCTAGTGCATCCAGTCAAGTAGCTGGTCTAATAACTATGTTCTTTCACCTTTTTCAATCAATATCAGAAATAGAACTTCCATAGGAATCATGAATTGCTTTCCAGTATGACCTTTACAACAAAGACCTCGGAAATCATGAAGAACAAAAGTAATGCCAGAAATAGATTGAGGCTCTGCAGTGAAAAAATTCTCCATATAGGTAGCTATAGGATCAAGGTAGAACTGACCTGTTCCTTGATTTTTAAACTCATTTAAGTCAGCAACATGATCTCGCACTATATCTATGCTATCTAGATCCTCAAAAAATTCTTGATATGGATGAAAATTTTCTAATGGGATTTGTAATGAGACTTCTGCTGAAAAACACAATGAAGTTGACTGCCTAATCATGTCAATATCATAAAATATTTTCATCCCATATCTGGATGATGGAAAATGACTTTGACAACATAAGTCATCCAACACTTCAGATATTGGATCCTGTAGAAATTGAGATGACTGATGCATTGGCTCCATTGAAACTTATTGTTTTTCTGTGTATTTATCCTTTACCACATACTCAAGTTTATCCTTTACCACATACTCAAGATTCTTTTTCAAAAACTGAAATGAATTAAAGCTTAATGGTACAGAGTTATTTTGGATTAAATCATAATTTGTCTCAAGCTCTAAGCTTTCATCTAGGATTTGAAAATCAATGTACGTCAAGGTTGTAATTATGGTTTTAGAAAAACCTCCATACCATCAATGGCATATTCAACTGATTGATTAAAACATTCTCCCTCCCTATTATTGACAACTTGCTTACAATTTTCTCTCAAAAATTGAAAATAAGAGAAACATAAGGGAAAAGATTTTTCCCTTACTCTGAAATTTTCTGCATTTTTCTCATCATTGTCATGATTGTTGTGCAAAGGATTATTGTCATATTTGAGCTGTAACTGATCTTGTTCTTGCCAATGAAATGCTGTTGATTACTTTGAATAGTCAACATCTATTTTAGCCTCATGATCATCATCATACTAATCACACTTCATTATATTATCCAGGTAATAAATGTCATCAAACATGCACATCATATCAGTTGGTTGTTCCTCTACAAGTTGATATGGAGATTCATCTTTGATTGCATTGTGAATTGAATACATGAAAGAATAATTATCCAAACCATGGTACAAAGGATGAATTGCAAAGTGTTTGGGGACATTGATCCTTGTTTGTTCTAGAACTATTGACACATGTGGTATTTGAACAACAAGCTCATCTTCTCTACAAATCCTTTTCATCATTTCATTGATCATGTTGGTCAAAATATCTAGTTTCATTTCTAAAGATACCAATTATTCTTTTTCCATTCTTTTTTTCTCTTCTGTCTTTAACTTTGCCTTTCTGTGCAACAATTTAAATTCCACATCAACTACAATATTTTCCATTTATTCAATGGTTGTAGTGTTCCTTTCTCTTAATTGGAATGCCATCTCAGGATCAAAGGCATCTGGGTAATGCAAAATGGATAATCCTAGGGGTGTCCTTATATCAGCAGGCATTGCATGATATACCTTATTAAACCTTGCTGAAAACTGTTGTACTGTTTCCCCTGGCTACCTTTTCAAATGGTTATACTCTTCTAAGATGAGAAAGAAATTTCTCATGATCACCCATCGATCTAGGAAAACTTGCATGAATTGATGGAAATTTCTAATGCTTGCATCTGGAAGACTCTTAAACCAATTTTTAACTTTACCTTGCAATGATAGGGAAAACATTATGATGCAAACATCATCATCTTCCACCTCAAACAGATCAAGAAAATCCTCAAGACTTTGGATATTCTTTTCAGTAGTGATCTTCACATTTTCCTAATCAAACTTGGGCAGATTATTGATGTGATTGATAGGGAGATCATGGAGAATAGGAGGAAAATATAGGGGCTTGTATTTGTCCAGGATTTTTGTAGGTACATGAGGTAAAGTAGGGGGCTTATAACCATGTGTATTTTTAGCAAGAGTAGGAGATAAAACACGAAGCTTATATATCATTGGGCTTACTAAAGGTGTATCTGGGATGTGCATAGGTATACGAGTATGTACATGATATACAACTTGGGGCTCAATCTCTTAAGGCTCATCAATTTGTAGATGATCAATATAAACTTCAACAATATAATCTTGATTCGGATTTGAAAAAGATAAGACATAATTACAGATAAAACCAAAAACGTCTTGAAGACAATTTGAGCTTGAATACATTCTCTTTTTAGATTTCTTGGTCATTCTTCAGTTTCTTCCTTCAGTGGAGTCTTTGAGTTGCCACTGTATGGAGCTGATTGGAGTCACCAGGTGAAATATTTCAGCCTTCTTGTGTCTGGTCACTATCCTTATCAATTACCTTATTAAACTAACCAATATTTTATTATCCTAAGTTTGTTTATGCAGGGATGAGTGGAGAGAAATATGTAGTCAATGAGACAAATGGGCAAGGGAGTGAGGGCGCAAGGATGGATGAAGTATGCAGAAGGGTAGTGAAGGATCAGACGAAATGGGTGGAGGGGGAGATGTAATCAAATCAACAACCAGATAATCGAGTTACCTATGATTATAGGACCCCAACACTAGGGGTCCAAAGATGAAATCAGAAAAAGATCTCCTTTAATTGGTGATTCTTCGGGCGTAACATCACTTGACTCGACCGAATGTTCCGATATAAGTTCCACAAAGACTAGCCAGGTTTTAGATTTTGCTAAAACAAAATCCAAGTCAAATTCCCTGAGGATAGCTATCCATATAGTTATATTTCTACCGATCACACGCTGTGTCAAAAAATATTGAAATGGATTCACCATGACAATGATGGTGGTCTTATGAAACATGATATAATGACAGAACCGTTGGCCAACATGCACTACTGCCAACACAAGATTATCAACATGGGAGTAGTTGAGTTATGGTCCAACCAGGGCTCATCTCAGGTAATAAATTACATGCTCTTCAAGCATATCATCATCTTGAACTAAGACCATACTGTTGGTCGACTCTATAGTGTCCAAGTACAATAAGAAATATTTATTATAATTGGATGGTTGAAGTAGATGGGAATACGTGAGGGCGGGTTTCAATGCTTCGAAAGAGTGTTGAGAGGATTCTTCCCAATGGATATGAACTCCCTTCTTCAGTAGACACGTAAACCCTTTTGTGATCTTAGTATAGTTTGTGATAAAACACCGAAGAAAATTCACTTTACCCTGTAAGGTTTGAAGCTGAGGGACTGTGCATAGGGGAGGCAATTGAACTATTGCCTCAACCTTCATAGGATTGACCATGATCCCTATTGTTGACACTTTGAAACCTAGAAGACGAAGCGACGTCACACAAAAACTACACTTTTTTGGATTCAAGTGGATCCAATAGTAGCGACATCACTCGAAGATAAGTCAGAGGTGCACGAGATGATAAACGCTCTTACACGATCATGACACTAAATCTTCTAGATAAGCCTCAACTATATGTATTAGGTCATGGAAAGAAAAAGACATGCTCCACTGAAAATTGGCTCCAACATTCTTTAGGCCAAAAGTCATCTTTCGATAAGAAAATGTACCCCATTGACAGATAAAAGTTGCTTTATGCTGGTCTTTAGGATTAATCTGTATCTGATTGCATCTTGAAAAACCATCGATGAAAGAAAAGACCTCGTAACCTGTGCATGCATCGAAAATCTAGTCAATGAATGGGGTAGGGAAATTATCGTTTGGACAAACCTTGTTCAAATCATGAAAGTTAATACATACATGAATCGTTCCCTTCTTTTTGTTGACTGGAATGGGATTTGACACCCATTGAGTCAATTGAACAGGGTAGATGAAATTGACTTTGAGTAGTTTCTCTACTTTAGCCTTAATAGCTTACAATTTCTGAGGATTGACTGGATGAAGCTTTTGTTGGACAGTCTTGGCGTCAGGATAAATCATTATTTCATGTTCGCCGATTACTGGATCTATGCCTAGAATTTCCTTATAATACCAGGCAAAAACATTGTAGAATTATTTAGATAAATCGATATAAATTTGAATCTCATCGGGGGAGCATTCCGCTCCGACGAAGACATTCTCCACGACGCTAGGGGTTATGGAGATATAAATAGGTACTGTTTTAGTGATGTTTGCGATATTACCCTCGGCATAAATTGCATGTGTAGCTAAAGGATTAATAGGAAAAGACGTGTCTCCAGTCATAGTCAACACAAATTCTCCTGCCTCTATTCTTCTTAACTCTGGGAGGAAATAAGATCTGTGATGGAGATCGTCCCAGGGTCTGTCTAGACTAGTAAATGCCTTTGAAATAACCTTGTCAGAGGGAAAGATCAAGTCTAAATAATCGATAGTGGCAAGGGAACCTTGAGCCCAGGAAGGCTCGAGAACTGGATCTAACTCCAGTGCAGGAGTTACATCGGGGTCGACTAAATCTTGTTGGACAATAGAGTACAAAACTTATGTTGTGGACAAGGGCATGGAAATTCCATGATGCACTATCCATTCCATCATAGTTGATGGGGAAGGAAGAGTCCACAGATCATTAAATTAGGTCATGCAAAACACCGACAATGAAAATATTTTAGCCTTAGGATGGTCGGTGAAATTCGATATCATTTTGACATTGTTGGATAGAGGCAGGTAATTGAAAGTACCCATGATAGGTGGGCACAAACCAGCCCCCACATTGATGACGTTGGGCTGTGGGTTATCAATCATCAATATCGTCGACACTCCCGATGAATGGTCAGGCCTGGAGAAGGACAATTGACCAATGGTCATGATTCGACCCTCATGTGGGAACAACAAGACCTGACAAACTATGGAAACCACTACATGCATGGAATATGTCCAACTCCTTTTTAATAGGAGGTTGTAGTCAAGAGGTGCATCGACCACTTCAACTTCGACACAAACGGTCTTCCCTCCCAACTGCACGAGCAAAGAAGGGATGATTCCATGTGGTCTAAAAGAATGACCATCAAAATAAGTAAGGAGAGTAGGTGAATGCGACAAAATGGGTTGGCCTATGGCCTTCCAACATGCCAATGACATCATGCATGTCAAGGCGCCCTCATCAACCATAGTGAAAAAAATGTTCCGAGTAAAAGATTTCATGGGTTGAGATACTACTATCTAAAACGTGAAGTGGTATGGGAGACGGGGCTTTAGGTCGGTCGTATCAAGAATGATAATTCCTGGATTATAGGTCTCAGTGGATCCTAAGGCAGTTAGCAGAGCCTTTTTCTATGAAGGGAAGCTCTCGAGGACCTCCAAATATGACATCACGCAAGGGGTTTGTGACAAATCCTCCACCATAGAGTAATTCTGGGCGGCCCTCACATTTGGATTGTGTGAGGCCTTATTGAATGCACCTTTATGGATGTGTGTCATTGTCTTGCTCATCGTTCTCTCACTCTGGAGAGAAACAAATGGGTTCTCGGCTTCTTTACCCTTTTTAGTAGTGCTTGGCATTTCGTAATCGTGTGCCCTAGTAGCTATGTGAGAATTACCCTTCAACATATAAACGTTTGTGGATGAGGGCTTACTAGAAGACAGACGGTGTCCCTCACTACCCCCATATGTGCTTGAAGAGGATTGAGTCAAATGTTTCCCATGTGGAAATGGGTTCATTAACAAAACAGGTTGTTGTTGCGCTAATAACTTCTGGGCCTCCGCAAGCCGAGGGAACAAGTGATTCAGGTCGTCCTCCATGCAAAGGTTACAGAGATACTTCAAATTATTCTTCTTTGTGTTGCCCTCACCAACATTATTGGTGGGTTTCTTATCCCCCTTACCCTTCTTTCGTTGTTTCATCTTTCCATCAACATGTTGGTTGGATTTTGGGTGCGTCGATTGCATAGTGTATACATTCGACGTCTGAGTAGGGGGAGTAGCTGAACTAGGGGTTTGGCTAGCGACTCTCTATTGTATCGACAATTGTTGCAATTGATTCGATAGTTGATTAGGGGATTCTCTTGTGCTGAACTGACGATGCCATTGGCATGTGGTCCAGACTTGTGTTTGGTCTTGTCATGTATAGATTGTGGCGCATCTGGTAAAATCTCATAACGTAAACAAGACTGAGAGTATATTAGTTCAAGTTGTTGAGATCTCATTATCACCTCTTCCTCTAAAAATACCCCTGACGTTGTTATGTCCTTGGATAGCTTGGGTATCAAAGAATTAAGGAACCATTCCAACAGGAATGCTAGTGGAACTAGTACTTTTATCAAACTCTTCTGGTGCCACCATTCTCGGATGTGATCAGAGATATGATCAGCCTTTGTCTGCTCAAAGTTGTCCAACATTTTGGTGTCGACATCATATCTCATAGGTAATTAAAAATGGTTTAAGAAAACCATTGCTGATTCACCAAAAGTAGAGTATCTTGAGCGCTCGAGCTTGATGTACCATTTCGTGACACTCTTGATAAGAGTGCATTGAAACAGATGCAACTAAATGGAGTCATCTCTCAAAGAATTAGATGATCAAAAAAAGGTGAAACATGTTGTAATGATTGCCTGGATCTTCGTTAGGATTACCTTAGAACTTTAGAATTTCTGAGGGTAACTTTTTCATCATGGGAGGCCAATGCAGATCGTGAAATATTAGGTCGTTTAACAATCTTAACTAGTCTTGAAAATGCAACGTTTCCAGAAATGGTAGCTTGGGCTATTGAGTATGTACAGGAGGAAAGGAGCCTGGAATTTGGCTAGCACTAGGTTGCCAAGAAAAGTTAGGTTGTTGGCCCAAGTTCTGGTAAAACCCATGGCCTAGGCTACCATTCGAATATTGTGCTTTTTGAGACTTAATTAAATGATTCCCATAGTAGGACATTGAAGTCTGAGAAGGGATTTCTCCTGACATTGTCTTCCCAAGGTTCTGTAAAGGGTTCCCCCTATTGATTTGATGGGAATAGGTACATATACTTTCCCAGGGTTCCATTGACCATGGAAGGGGTTTCTCGCAGTCGACATCCCTGATGAGGGAACTGATCCCTGACATAGATTTCAAGGTCCTTGAGAAGTGTTTTCCCCATGTGTAGGAATATTAACCTGCATAAGATTTTGTGATCCAAAACTGGGGTTTCCCCCGGTAGAGATGATAGCTAATGAGAATGTGTTGTTACCAAACACTCTGAACAAAGATAACGACAAAGAACCCACTAGTGTGGTATTGGAAGAAGGCCCTTGACTACCCTCTTCAGAAAATCTGTAGTTCATATTCGATCAGGTGGGTTGTTGAGAAGCATCGCTGAGTGAGGGGGATGAAGGAGGTATGTGACCTCCAATATAAGGGAAGGAATTATAGAGGGCTGAGGTGCCCCCCATGGACCCTTGCAGAGGAGAGTTTGCACTCCCTACCCCCATAACCATGGTCTGTAGGGTGGAGTAGGTGAGGACTAAGTTCGTATCAAAGTTGGGCATCTGGTATGAAAACATAGGGCCCGTTGCAATTTGTGTAAATAGTGTAGTGGTTGCTGCCATAGATGGAATCAGACTACTTCCCCAGGTAGAGGCGGTCAAGACCATAGTGATCCGGACTTGCAAAGGTGAGTTAGGAGGCGAAATTCCCCTAGTGGTGGTAGTCATAGAGGGAGTATGAGGACTCTCTAATAAAGTAGCATCATTTGCTTCCACCACTTCTTGCAGGAATATCTAACGCTCACAATGTGTTACCCTTGGTGGGGAAAGCTATATACAAAGTAGCAGTGATAAGTTAGTGATTGAAGGGTTATACGGACCCAGAGCTTCCACTCCAAGGTCATAAATAGTCAGTTCCTCTAGATACAAGTGTTCTCTTGGATTTGGCTCAGGCACAGTTTCCTGTGGCCCTGTCACCTCAAATGACCCTTCCTAGTCAAGTATTCACCTTCGCGATGGTGGTGGTGGGTCCAAATTAATCTAGGGCAGGCCCAAAATCCTTCCTGACCAGTGGGGATCCTGATATTCTACTGTGGGATACGATAAATGAAACACTAGGGATTTCTAACGTTGAATACCAAATACACACTAGAAAAAGTTCCTTGAGATAAAGCAATCAAACCACTAATTAGTTGGAAAAACAATTACACTAGCCAACACTAGAGCAACTTACCGGTGCAAGTGAAACTCGAACATGGAAGCACCCTCCCGCTATACTCAAAAAGTGTGGCCCGATGCCTACCCTAGGTACTACGGTATACCCCCACAGTCACTTGTGTAAGTTCCTAAAGTAAAGGCAACTAGGTTGCCAACTCATGAACGACTACCATGCAGGTATAGTCAATAGTCGGGTGGACTGCAATGAGCAAGGTACCAAGCACGAAACCAATCGAGGGTATTGAATGAAAGTGATTCAGAAGATGAATGAGGACCTCGAACGGATTCGATACCAATGAAGCTCCATGGAAAATGCGATCAACGAAATCCCAAGACAATTCCTCTATATGTGTTCCCCACTACTCTTGGTCCGACTTTGGAGGGGTTATCTCCACTACCTTTCTGCACATGACCTCATGTTTAGCCCCTTTTTTAGAGGGGGGTCATGGATAATTTCCATGTTACTAGAATTTTTTCTCTCTCTAGAACAAACTCCTATGTTTGTTTTATAGCCTTGAAGAGTTTTGCACTCCAACCTAAATCAAGGCTCTAGCCTAGTCTAGTTGATGGACCCTACAGACACAACGTCTAATTACTTTTAATTAAGCGTTAGTTTTAAGTGTTTTTTCTTTAGTAAAAGGAATGAAAATGAAACTAATGGTGTATGTTAAGAGACGAAAGAGAAGAACAAATGTTGGAAACAAAATTACTTCTTTTTATAAATGAAGATTTGCAAAAAAAAAACTCTTTAACAAACTTTTCTAACTAACTTCCTTTCTAAGATCTTTTAAAAGAAAAACCTAAAAAAGGTTTTTTATCAGCTATGATCTACTTAAAGTCCTAAGGATTCAGTAAAGAACTTAATAAATCACACTTCTTCCTAAAAAAAAACTAACCTAACTACTTAACCAAACCATGAAATAAAATAATTTTATTTTATTTTTGTTTATGCTTCAAAATAAGAAACTTGAAAATGAATTCTTTTTTTTTTCTTCTAAACCAAGCAAAAGGGAAAAATGAAGACAAGACAAGACCAAAGAAACCGACTTTTGGTCTATTGCGGATCGCAAGGAGTTACTGATAGAACCTCAAAGGCTAAACAAAACAACTCACATACTCGTTCAAAAAACCCTTTCGAAGAACACAAGGAATATCTAAAAGATAAAGAAACTAATGCCAAACCCGGACTAAATACTGTAACAACATAGAGCACTATAAGGAAAGTGGTATCAGAGCACTATGAATATAGACCTCTCACACTTCTCTCTAGAGAATGGGCATAGTATTATGAATGAGAAAAAAGGGCAAGAATAAGGAATTTTGGCTCAAAACTCACAATGTGGTTGCAAATTCTTGGGACAAGGGGGGAAAGTAAAATGGGTAGAGTTTCATTGTTCTTATGCTTCTCCCTAGAATGATACCCCAACACCTCCTTTTATATGACAAGATGATGGCTATTCGGTTTGGTTATGGGCTATAGGTGGTGGGATAGTTGGAAAACTACCCAATAGCTCGTCATCTCAATGAATTCCTTGAAACTTTTGTGGGAATACGTGGCCTTTAATGGTGCAACTAGCATACCAATGAGAAAAAAGGGAAAGAATAAAGAATTCTGGCTCAAAAAATCACAATGTGGTTGCAAATTCTTGGGACAAGGGGGGAAAGTTAAATGGGTAGAGTTTCATTGTTCTTATGCTTCTCCCTAGAATGATACCCCAACACCTCCTTTTATTGAACAATATTATGGTTATTCGGTTGGGTGATGGGCTATAAGTGGTGGGACAGTTGGAAAACTACCCAATAGCCTGTAATCTAAATGAATTCTTTGCAACCTTTTAATTTTTGAAACTTTTGTGGGAATACAAAGGTTGTAATGGTGCAACTAGCGTATGTACATAGGAAGTAGTGGTGCAATCATCATACATATGTGGGTACTAATGGTGCAAGGCATGTACATATTCAAAAATAGTGTTGTTAAGAGGAGTTTCTAAGTGATGGCTTGGAAAAAATAACAAGTAAGATGTCCTGATTCCAGGTATGCATGTATGGTGAAATTTAGGGTTATAACACTGATTGACAACATATTAGAGTTGTCAATCCTCAGAAGGCCTCTGCTATTAAGGCAGAGGTAGAGAAGCTACTTAGTGTTGGATTTATCTACCTAGTTCCCTTGACTGAATGGGTATCCAATCTCGTTCCTGTGAATAAGAAGCAAGGAACCATTCGTGTATGCATGGATTTTCATGACCTGAACAAGATTTGTAGTAAAGACAACTTCCTGACACCTTTCATTGATCAGATTCTTGATGAGTGTGTGGGACAATTTTTTTTTTCTTTCATATACAGATTTTCAGGGTATAACCAAATTCAAATTAAACATGAGGACCGACATAAGATGACATTTATTTGTCCTTTGGGTAGTTTCACATGCCGAAATATTCCTTTCGGCCTTAAAAACAATGGGGAAACCTTCCAGCATTCTATGAACTTCACATTCCATGATCTTAAGCATATATTCAGGGCTTATCTTGACGATCTTGCTGCTCACTCTCGTAAGAGAGTGGATAACCCTAAGTACCTTCAACTAGTTTTTGAAATATGTCGTCACTATAGAATATGGTTAAACCCTCATAAATGGATCTTTTGCGTTAGGTCTAGATGTATTTTTGGATTTTTAGTCTCTGTGACCAGGATCATGGTAGATCCGTTAAAGGTTGAGGCAATACTTTGATTTCCCCCCTCGCACACTATTCGACAACTTCAAGGTTTACAAGGGAAAGCTAACCTTTTAAGTCGGTTTATAGTAAACTATGCCAATGTTACTAAGGGTTTAATGCATATTTTGAAGAAGGACAACCCTTTTATCTGGGATGAGCAAGCCCATGAATCCTTTGATGCTTTGAACAAAGCCTTGGTATCGATGCCTCTGCTTAAGTCTCCTGACTATAGTAGGGATTACTTTCTTTATTTCTTCACGTCCAAAGAGACGATTGCTATGGTTTTGGTTCAGGAGGATGATGAGCTCCATGAGCACATCATATACTATCTTAGTTGAAACTTAGTTGGTCCTGAACTCAAATATTATCATGTTGAAAATCCATCTTTGGTTGTCATTCACGTAGTCCAATGATTACGCCATTATATATTTCTTTGCAAAACTATTGTGGTTTTCGATGTCAATCCATTTCAATATGTCCTTACAAGGCATATCATAAGCGGTAAAATACAATAAATAGATTGTCATTTTACAAGAATTGAATCTCAATTTTGCTTCTGCGAAATCCAAGAAATCACTAGTCTTTGCAGAGTTAATATATGATTTCCCACGATTGGAAGAGGATGCTATTCATGTTCATTATTTTTCGGATGAACACATTTTCCTTGTATCGTCATCTAACACCTGGTATGGAGACTTTTTTCTTTATCTTCAGACTTTGAAGTTCCCTTTGAATCTTTCGTGAGATGACCAATGATGTGTACAACACAAATCTAAGAATTACCTTATCGTCGGTGACACTGATACGGATTATTTTCGGCATGACATGAGAGTGGAGATACAATAAAGAAATGCATAGAGATATCATGTATATCCAATAATGTAACATAAATATATCAGAGATGCAACCATAAACATAGTTCTATAGTAATACATGATTTTTATTAATGAAAGAAATGTACAGAGACTGTAAAAATACAGAGTGAAAGACTTGCTAGAATGGTGGCAACTTATCTCTGAGAAGAGATGTGATGGCTACTCGCATTCACAATAAGATGATTACAATGAGGCTCAGAAGGCCTTTCTACAATAGAAATGAATGCCAAAATTCCTAGACATCCAAAAACCTAACCCTAGGAGATGAAGCACCAAAAGTAATGTGGGCCCCGTTTGGGTAAGTTAGTACATCAACTTCCTGGGGTCGTAACTTTTGCATACGATCTCCATTTTAGGCATGTGATAGCTCGTTGGAAAGGTATCATCGAGGAGATTAATTTTGGGGGATCAATCATGCCTTAGATTATCATTGAGAACCTTGATCTATAAAAACCTTCATTTAGGCCCTCAAAATGGCCCCGGAAGTTAAAACCTGCTAAAAATAGTAAATTGCCAAAATTGCCAGAAAACCGTTTTGAGCCATTTGGAAAAGGTGGGTGGCCACCAATATCCACCTGGATCAGACACTATGTATCATCGAGGAATAGACAATATCCTTTGTCGTTTCTTAGGTCATAAAGAGACCGAGTCAGTTCTAAATGATTTCCACAATGGGCCTTGTGGTGGTCATCTATCCGAGCTTGCGGCAACCCGATTTTTTTTTGAGATGGTTATTAATGGCCATATATATTTAAATATTTCATTGAAGTGGTTAAGAAGTGTCACCCCTGTTAGGCATTCACTCAGAAAATTCCCTTGCATCTAGCCCCTCTCCATCCAATCATTACTGTCGGTCCCTTCACCAAGTGGGGGGTGGACTTTGTGGATTGCAACCCAAATTTGGTTGGGGAGAATCAAAGAATTATAGTGGCCTTAGAATACTTTACTAAGTGGACCAAGGTCATGCCTACAATTAAATCCAACAGGAATACTATCTCCTTCTTCATATTCATTCAAATTATTGTCAGCTTCAGTATCATGATTGAGATTTTCATTGATCATGAAAGACACTTTCAGAATGAAATGATGGTAGAGCTAGCATCCAAGATGGGGTTTAAGCATGTTCATTCTTCTCCTTACTGCCCCCGAAAAAATGGAAAGGTATAGGTCATCAACAAGTCTCTCATGACCATTTTTCATAAAACTGTCAGTCAGAACAAATCTGACTGGAATATTATTATATATCCTGCACTCTGCACATACCAAACCTTGGTCAAGACTGCCACCATATTTTATCCTTTCTAGTTAGTACACATTGTGGATTTGATATTACCTATTGAATTTGAAATCCATTCTCTTAGATTCGTAGTCACGCTCCTCCATGACTCTTCCAATCTTGAGTGATGCCTCGTACACCTAGAGAACCTTGATGAGCAGTGTCAAGAGGCCTCTACGACTATGAAAGAAAATAAAAGATGTGTCAAGGCCTAATACAATAAGTTTGTCTGTCCTCAGTTGTACACTGAGGGTGATTTGGTCCTTTTATATGATCAATCCAAAGAATAGTTGGGGGCAGGAAAGTTCAAACCCACATGGTACGGTCCCTATATCGTGTGACGTGTCTTAGAAAAAGAAGGCTATGAAGTAGAATATTATGAAGGGAACATGTTGACCGAGCCCAGGAATGGGCTCTACTTGAAAATATATTACACTTGAGTGCCAATATTGGGCATAACTCTTTGTATACTAATGAAATTTAGTGTATATATCTTTTCCCTTTATTTTTTACTTCATCCTACTTATCGCATTTTCCCTTGGTCGACAGATGTCAATGGAGTCTTCGGTCTACCTAGGATTCATAAACAGACCCAGTCATCATACACAAAATTGGGCTTCCACCTCTTGGGTGGTTTTCTCACCCGAGGGTCTACTGGTGTATTCAAGTGGTGTATGGATAGGGCCATACATGAATAATGTGGCCGAATATAGCATTGTTATAGAAATTTTATGCGATGCCATTTTACATGGTATTCTCTCTTTGGAGGTTCGCCTGGATTCCTAGTTAATAGTATGTCAATTGAACAATTCTTATCATGTGTGCGACCCTATGTTACTCAGATGATTCCTATGAGTACGCCTTTTAGAATGATAGTTTGATTTTATTACTTATCATCACATGCCTAAGAGTTCTAATTACGTATCCGATGCTTATGATAATTTAATTTTAGATTAGCATTTGTCACATAACTAAAGAAAAGAAAACATTCTCATCAATGTACACATTGTAATATAAGTAAATTCGAAGGACCATGTTTTATATATATTTCAAAAAATATAATGTTTGTAGTACAAAATTGGAGCCAACACCCTCAATACACATATATAGTTGACAATACAAAATCCATGACATCTATGCCTGTGGTGCCAGATGTGTGTCATGATAACAAAATATGACATTTGAGAGACACCGAAAGAGTCACACCCAAGCTCTAGGCATGCCAACCACTTGTCGCTGCATGGCCTTCGACAGATCCTCTACCTGAACCATCAGAATCCTCCGTGTCAAACAAGGCATGTTTCCCTACACATTTTGAAGGATTCTCTCTGATTTTCCTCCTACTGGCTCATCTCCCCGATGCCTCCGACGATGTCATGGAATCTCATATAGTGATTGTGGACCTACGTGTACGTCACGTACATGTCTAGTTAGTACTTAAACATTATCCAAAAACATTTCTTTTTTATTATACAAAAATACAAAAAAATGAAATATTTAAAAACATTGACATACCTATGTCCCTATAGGCAGTCCCTGGTGGTAATGGCATGTCAGGGTCCCCTCTGAATTCGATCCCTGTATAGGGGTAGTCATCCAGAGTAATGACCTATTGTCTCCACTAGTAAAATAAATCGTCATTGTAGGGTGTGGGCACCCTACCTCCCCTTGTTGTTTGATCACCTCGGTCCTCCGTGCCATGGATGGATCATGAGGTCTTCAAGGAATGATCTCAACTCTAGGTCCCAAACCTCGAACCCACTCAAAGAAAAATACACACGAGATGGAAGAAAACCTGAAGTTCCTCTTATCACCCTATTTTCATTATCTCAACTGGCTCTTCATATTAGCCAGTACTAAGGTGCACCAATCATACACCATGGGTCTCAAACACTCTACATAGTAGAACATAAGAGACCTTTATGTGTGGTGCAATGAAGTTGATCCTATGATCCGTGTCAAAACAAGGACAACAATCTTGAGGCTTAGATTGTTTATCTCTTGGATGGAGAGTTGACTCCCGACCTTCTTGGTCCTTACTATACAATGAATGTCTATGTACTCTTCTATATTCATATAGCTCCCAACTCTCTGGTATTTGAATTTCAGCACCTCACCTCAATGCAACAACCCTGTCAAGAAATATATATCCTCGAATTCAATCCTTAATGGTTTCCCATCAAGGTTGAATATCTCACTCTATGGATCCTAGTAATCCATGATCAACTGAAACAAACTCACCTGGGCCCTCATCCCTTTGAGTGCCCAAAACTTGTACAACCCCCATATTTTCAAGGCCATTTGGGCCCCCATATCTCTTTCAACAACATCGTCTACTTCTTGATGTTCCTTTTCCCTCCATTCTAGCACCATACTGCAAAAGAAGCATCACTTTTTGAGTTATAAACCATCAAATTTTTTTTTACAGACATATACGCATTCTGCATATTTCATAATCATGTATAAGGATAAGTATACACTGTCTGTATTTTAGATAGCTGCGTATAACCAGGCGTATACGTGACCCAATGAATGGTAGCTTCATACACCTAAACATCTAATTTATGCCTTAAATAAATTAAAACTTGAAACCTAAATACAAAATGTAATCCACTAGAAAGGAAGAGGAGGGGAAGAGGAATTACCTGGTCTAGTTGGTCGTTTATTTCATCACTTGACGCTCCCGCAATCACCAGTTGAAGATCATAGGTAATTTGTTCCAAAATTCACTATTTGGGTAAAAAAGGTCAAATGACATAGTAAAATTTTGTTTTTATTACTATTTATAGCAATTTTTACCCACTTTTAATAGTTTTGGATCATATTTTCGCCTAATGGACTAATACAACAATGGATTGAGTTGGTTTTTCTAGTTTTCACAAGGGATTCTTGTGGTTTTTAACATTATTTTGACCATTCCTAACTACAAACAAGTATAGTTTCTACTCAACATATAGGATAGGTATTCATTCCATCATCCACACTTGCATTGTCGGATAATTGTCACTCATATGCCTTAGGTATGAACCCATTCTTTAGATAAACAAAACCCTCTATCTGCTACAAGACGTGTCGTTATCAAATGGTAGAAACTTACCAAACATGGGTGTTATCACTGAAATTTCGTCCACAAATGGTTACAAGAATTCAACATCGTCAAACAATTATGAAGTCATCCATGGACTTGAATTAACACAAAAGCATTCATAAAGGGTCAAAAACTATACAAAGTAGTAAAAAATTGAAGGGTGCTATGAAGACACTGGGCGCACGTGCACATGCACGAAACATAAATGCAAGATTCACACACATGTGCATGATGAGCGACTGTTGTCACAAAAATATGCGCACCTAAGAAATGATGCATTTATGAGTGTGGTCGGCCTCCAACCCACTTCTAGTTCAGCTTCCAAGCTCATTTGACACTCAAATATGGACTGGATTCGACTGGATGGTTGGTCAAAGACCTAGAAATTCCCTAATCAGCCTCTTTACACACTACAAACTAGTTAAACAATATCTCAAATGAATGCTATAAAAAGGCCATGCATACACTTCATTTTTCAAGGAATTTCATAGCAAAGTTATGCTACCACTATTCTCTTGAGGACTCTTCTATCGTTGCCAAGAGTATACTTGCATCATTGCTTTGGGGGGACCCACTTCCTCTCAAGGGGGAAGTACCAACCCACCTAGCCCCCCTCAAGGGTTAGGTTCATAACACACTCACACCATCGCTGGAGCTAACCCTCCCCCCCCACTACAGATGCCATATTTGTCCTCTCTCAATATACCGGATCTAAGAAAACTCACCAATGATCCTATATTGCATACCCCCACATGGCCTGCAATGCCCACCAAACTACCTTCAAACATACCCAAGTTTGAGGGAAAGGCAGGTGACAACCCTTCCAACCATGTCATGACCTTTCACCTATGGTGCTCTTCCAATAGCATTATGGATGATTCCATCAGACTTTGATTATTTCAATGCACACTCACTGGCCCATTGGCCAAATGGTATGTAGAGGAAAAATCAGGGTCCCATGTGACTTTTGAATTCTTGGCCAAAGCATTTTTGAACTTCTTCCAACTACCAATCTGCCATGACAATGGTCTAGAACTACTTTCTAATTTCAAGCAAACCTCAACCACACATATCGCTGATCACATTCACGAGTGGCATAGGTGACGTAGTTTGTGCAACATGAACCACCAAGCAACAATGTCTTGACTGGTTTCTTAGATCAATTGTCTCTCTCCTCGGTAAGGATGTAGCTTCCACCTTCCCTCAATCTGAAGAGGAAGCCATCAGTAAGGCTCAACAATATGACCTCATCTATGCACAGTCAGGGTATCTATACACTGTGCTTCTTGATCTTCCAAAACCGGTGCTATTTGGCCAAGACAAACCTGGGATGTCTCACTCAATAGATAGACTGATTGGTAACACCACTCACCATGGTCCACAACCCCAACCACCACCAATGTATGGCACACCCCAATACCCACCAGCATACAGGGGCACTTCTTATTAACCCCCACCCTCTTATCAACAACCATACCATGTTTCTATGCCTCCACCCATCGTTGGGCCACCGCTGACACCCCCCATACACCCACCTATTCAAACAAGTTTTGGTACCCCCTCTACCTCAGCTTATAGTACTAGTGAAATCACTACGCCTTCCTATGCACCTTATGGATCGTTACTGCCACATAATCCATACTTTCCATTTCCTGCCCCCCCACAACCCATGGCTCCCCCACATCCTCATGTTGGGGTGAATTTTGTTCAACCCTCTCCCGTTCAGCAATATTAAAATTTTGAACAGCTGAATACGAAAAATCCGACCCATCTGTTGAACAATGCAAAAAAGAATTGATGAAATAGGAACAAAAATAACCCTGGTCAAGGAGGGAATCAACCCCAGTAGAACCAACCCACTGGGGACAACTGGAACTAAGGGAATTAGAACCCCCAGGGGGGAAATAATAATAGGCATCAAAGGAGAAATAAAAATACTATTAAAACCAACTTCTCTTGTGCACTTTGTGGTGAGTTCAACGATTACACTCATCATTGCCCCCAAATCGCTGATTTCAAATGGTTGAAAGACTCAGGTAGTCTACCCCATCCTCCAACATTGCCTGACCCTCAGCAGGCACCATAACAATACGTACAACAACCCCCCCTGCCATGCTGCAGAATCCTATTCCACACCAAGGTGTGATCAACACACAATAGGACACACAACATCCCCTACCTCAGGTGGGACAGTACCTCAACCCAAACAATCCAGTAGATCGCACGATCCTCCTCACTAGTGAGGAAGAAATCCTTCTGCAAACACGTAATCATCAGTATCATGCACTCGTTGAGTCTTCTCCCATCCCTCCAGAGACAAACCTTGCACCAATGGGACCCTTGTTGGTGATTCCTTGCCCTACCACCGAACCACCTCTTTGCATCCCTCGCATCCCCTTGCGTAGGAATGTCCACAACCCACAGGCTAGGGAAGCTCACAATTATAGTTTGGTTGACAAATTAGCACAATCCCCAGCTGCCATGTCAGTTTTGGAGGTCCTCCAGACTTGTCCCACTCAACGGAAATCATTACTTTCCTCCTTGGGGGTAGTCGACCCCGCATATACTTGACTCATTACATTTGATCTCGACAGCAGAGAACCCCTCCTTCCCGCCTTGATCGCTTTTCAAATACTAGTAAAAATATGGAACATCACAATTCATCGGTGTAACATTGATTAAGGTGCATCTACATGCATTATGTCCAAATCTGTATGGTAGAAAGTTGGTTTTCCCGAACTCATACCCTCTGCCATCACCTTACGAGCTTATGATGGACAACCATCGTCTCCTGAAGGGCTCTTCCAAAATTTCCCCTTAGAACTCAAGGGAAAGACTATTCTCATTGACATTGAAGTTATCGACGCCCCACTCGATTATAATATCTTGTTCAGTCGTAGCTACATGTACGCTATGAAGGAAGTTGCCTCTTCCATCTTTCGGACAATGATGGTCCCCCACAATGGGAATATCATTACCATTGACCAAGTCTCACATTACCAGCCTAACACATTTGCCAACATCGATAACATCCTTCCCCTCATCCATACGAGTCCTGATGCCTACCCACTCATCGAGATGGGTCCTGGAATTTTCAAAGATCCATCATTGTTAGGAACTTACAATGGAGCACCACTGCTCCTTCATCCTTCCAATCAAGTATGCATTGTATCCTCTAATGGAACTCACACAGAGGATACCCTTCCTCCTAGGGAGGCTTTTATCATATCTGACATCCGTTATGTCACCACTTCAGTCAATGAACATATGAGATGCCCTTGCTCTCTATGTGAATCATTAGATCACTTTACATAACAATGCCCTATGATCATTGAATACATGCAACACCAATTGAATTTGCTTCATAGACCCACAGAGACAATAGTTGACCTCACCTCGTCACTAGAGGTTCTTTATGTCATTTTTCCTAAACCTGAGGCCCTTCCAACACTCCCATGGTTATTAGATGACTTATCTGAGGATTCACCCCCCAATCCCCCCAACTCTCCCGCTCATTCCCCTATGGACATTTTACACCCAACTACCATGGGTACTCCTTCGTACTTCAACATTTGGTTTATGTCAAGTGAACCATCACCATCTCCTTACATTGTTCCCCCTACTTCTTCATCACCAGGGGGTAGCCACACGACAACAGTCACCGATATCACTCTTCATGACCCCTTGTATTCACGTCACTTCCACTGTGACGAGGAAATAATTAAAGAGTTAAACAACCTTGACTACCCATGGGATGCGCTACACCACCGTGCACTCTTCTTCCCACCGGAAGCCTCCACGCCTCCTAACAAACACACCATCTACGCGGTCGAAACCAAATATTGTATCCCATTAGGGCCTATTGATTGGTTGAAGAACCCCATTCCTACCCCTGATGATTTTGAAGAAGGCAACATGGCCAACATTTCCCCGACCATTAAAATCGACATTTCCATAAAAAATGGCGTCATCGAGGAAATCACCATTGGAGCTTCTTGCACTCCTCAAGAAATCACCGCCTATAAATCCCTCTTCTAGGAATATCAAGATATTTTTGCTTGGTCATACATAGAAATGTGTGCCCTCGATCCCTCTATCATCAAACATCGCATCGACACTTGGCCCGACATCACACCAATTTGTCAAAAACAACGACCACTAAACCCATCTAAGGCAGCGGCCATCAAAGCCGAAATTGACAAATTACGCATTGTCTGGTTCATTTACCCCATCGCCTATACATCATGGGTTTCCAACCCTGTACCTGTTAACAAAAAATAGGGCACTATCTGCGTCTGCACAAAATTTCTCGATCTTAATCATGCATGTCCCAAAGACAACTTTCCAATGCCTTTCATCAATCAAATTATCGACGACTGCGCAAGCCAAGAGGCTCTATCCTTCATGGACATATTCTCTAGTTATAATCAAATTCAAATTCACCCAGCCGATCAGCATAAAACCGCATTCACTACCCCTTGGGATACTTTCACATATCGTGTCATTCCTTTTAGCTTAAAGAATGCTGGCACAACTTTCCAATGGGCTATGACATACATCTTTCATGATCTGGCTCATATCATCCTTGCATACTTGGACAATATCACAACTCGATCCAAGAAATGCACTCAACATCTTGATGAATTGCGAATCATCTTCCAACGGTGTCGTAATACAACATCTGCTTGAATCCCCTCAAGTGCATTTTTTGTGTCACTGCAGGGTGCCTCCTCGGCTTTATCGTTTCCAAAAGTGGTATTACCGTGGACCCTCTCAAAGTCCAAGCTATCACCAAAATTCCACCTCCCCGGAATTTACGTCAACTTCAAAGCCTACAAGGCAAAGCTAAATTTCTGCGGTGATTTGTCCCAGACTACACCATACGCGCACACGGTTTCCTTCGATTACTATGTCATGACATCCCATTTCACTGGGATGACCATGCCCAACAATCATTTGAAGATCTTAAAATGGCGCTCTCCAACGCCCCTTTAATTAGTGCACCTGACTACAATCGTGACTATATTCTTTACGTATCAACATCAGCTATGTCAATAGTCGGAGTTCTCATCCAGCTAGGTGATGACAATCATGAGCATGTCATTTGTTACGTTATTAAAAACCTCTCAGGGCCACCCCTGAAGTATAAAAACGAAGAGAAACTAGCTCTTCCAGTTGTTCTCGCAGTCCACAAACTGCGTCACTACATTCTACTTCGCACAACTAAGGTTGTCGTAGATTCCAACCCTATGCAGTACTTGCTCAGTCATTAACAAATTAATGAAAAATTTGCTCGATGGATGGCTATCCTTCAGGAATACAATTTAGAATTCTCAACACCCAAAAGCAAGAAGGCCCTCTTTCTTGCCAAACTTGTCACGACCCTCCCCTCTGACACCACCAGTACCCCCATCAATACCAACTTTCCCGACGAACACCTCTTTTACATCTCTTCGGATGATCCTTGGTACGATGACCTCCTCATCTACCTCTGAACTCAAAAGTTTGGTAACCACCTTTCATGAGATGATCATCGTCGTATTCGCCATCATCCCCCCGGCCCCCCGCTACCTCCTCATCGGAGACATTCTATACTGGCGGGGAGTCGACACCATTATTCGTCGATGCCTAACCATTGATGAGGCCGATAGAGTCTTGAATGATGGCCACAGTGACGCATGTGGGGGCCATCTTTCGGGAATAGCCACTGCTCAGAATATTATCCGAGCAGGTTACTTTTGGCCTACCTTGTTTCACGATTGCATTCACACAGTGAAACGATGTGAGAAATGTTAGCTTTATGCCAACAAATCCCGAGCACCCCCTTCTCTTCTTCATCCAGTCATCACCGTTGACCCTTTTTGTAAATGGGGCATCAACTTCATGACTTGTAATCCCCCCTCCAGCAATGGTCACAAATACATTGTTGTCGCAGTCGATTACTTCACCAAATGGGCAGAAGTTATGCCCACCTTCAACAACACCACTGACACCACAACGTGTTTTTTCTTTAACCACGTCATATCTCACTTTGGAGTACCACTCGAACTCATTTCCGATCATGAGAAACACTTTGAGAATGATATCTTCATCGAAGTCTCATCTCGGTTAGGATTCTTTCACGAGTTTGCCTCACCATATTACCCTCAGTCTAACGGACATGTTGAAGCAGTTAACAAGGTCCTCAAGACCATGTTACAGTGCACAATTAATAAACATAAGAACAATTAGCATCACATGTTATTTTCTACACTATGGGCTTACTGTACAGCTGTGAAAACAGCTACTGGTTTCACACCATTTCATCTAGTCCATGGGGTTGAGGCCACTCTTCCCATCGAGTGCGAAATTCCCACCCTACGCACTGCAATTTCTCTATTACCCGACACTGCTCCAATGGAGCAACGCTTGTTGAACTTAGAGTCTCTGGATGAATATCGTCGATCTTCATTACAGAACAATGAGGCAGCTAAAAAATGATCAAAGGCTACCTTTCATCGACATGTCAACCTTCGCTCATTTCGTGAGGGTGACCTTGTCCTGGCTTACAATATCGCTCATGATACCTTTGTCCATGGAAAATTTGAGTCACTATGGCATGGCCCATACATTATACAACATTGCCTCACCAAAGGCACATACATCCTGGCCTCTCCCGATGGCCTCTCTCTCAAAGAACCTATCAACAGGTTGTATTTAAAGAAATTTTATACTTAAACTTAGTCATTCTACTTTAGGTTATTTCTTTTTAGTGTTTCTAATCTTTTTTCCATCCCTCATGTATAAACTCTCATTTGTGCTATTGACAGATGCTTCCTCCACTAGACAACCACATCGGTTACACCGATAGTGCCAGCTGTTGGACACAAAATCTCGCTTCAACCGCTTGGGCTCTCTACACCCCCTCACATGAAATGCTCCATTCGAGCAACATATGTTTGGGTTCAGTGACCAACAACCAAGACAAATACACTATTTCCATTGGCCTCCTGGTTGATGCCCAACATCACCGTATTCGTCACCTTAGCATCTTCCTCGACTCTCAACTAGTCGTTCTCCAACTCAATATTGTGTACCGCGTACCTGATCCTTGCCTCTTTTGCAAATACCTACAGGTTAGACTATTATCTCGACATTTTGATTCCATTAAATTTACACATATTCCCAGACAATTGAATCAAACTACATATAACCTATCTAATATTGTGTTAGACTGGCATATATCACATCAAACTACCTCTACACATACATAACATATCAAAAACCTGTCACAACATCTATAGATTAGACATCATCAATACATTAACAAAACACATGTAAACACCACGTAGATCTCAAAATGTATACTCATGTATATATCGAAAGGTCCACAGTGCCATCCAAATGTTTACATACAAAAATACAAGTATCCGTAGGCCAGTGAAGCACCTCGGTACAAAATGGGCTCACCAGCCTATATACAAAAAATACATCAATACATAGAGCACCACTCAAGGTGCCTCTAGAGCACCACCTCCTTCCCCTCCCTCAGGCGGTGGTTGCCCATCCCTTGCTAGTCCCTTCTACCCTAGAGGTAATCATCTGGTCATCACAGCACCAACTACTGCTGCCCTTCGTACCACAGCCTGCCATGGTGGTGGAATCCCCACACACTACTCCAAGATGACCTCATCCTAGATGCGAGACCACATGCCCTCAGGCACGTCCTAAAACATTGCCTCCAGGTGACGACGTATGTCCTCAAAATATACTTCGACATCCGTCGGTGGAGCATGTGATGGCCCAGCACCAAGGTCATCAAACTAGCGTCTCCTTGCTGCCCTCTCCAGATCAACTGGCCACGTCGCGACATCCTCACGCCAACACCTCTCTCCCCGTGATGGTCTCTCTAGCTCTTGGTGAGCCGATGCTCTCTACAACTCCACCTCGGACCTGCGAGGTGCTACATCTGCACATACAAACAAGCAATGGATAGTATCAACATCTATATCATATATGTATATCATGCTATCTCAAACAAACAAACATATATATCAATATCATCAACATACCTTGATGGTCAAAAACCTCCCCTGGAGGCAACACCATGTCCAGATCCTCTCGGAAGTCAACCCCGACATAGAGGTACTGTAATATCACTTGCGACATCTAGCGCCACATCTGTGTCGCCTCAACAGTAAAGAAGTGGCCACCCTCGCCACCAACATGGTGAAGAAAAAGAGTCGACCACCACTTTAGTCGTGG
This sequence comes from Picea glauca, assembly GCA_000966675.3. NCBI lineage: Eukaryota > Viridiplantae > Streptophyta > Pinopsida > Pinales > Pinaceae > Picea > Picea glauca. Next base: position 88,671 of record JZKD02S2166177.1, read on the forward strand.
CTCTCGTGCCCCAGGCACACCCAATAAAGTCCTATGGCGCAACATAGGCACCCTCTCCAGAAACCAGGCCATCAAGATGGACCCGAAGGCAAACTCTCCAGTATCCATGGACCAACAGTGGTCCAGCTGCCCCACCATCCTAGCATGTAGTGTAATACCCTAGGCGAAGTGCTCACTGACCAACACTCTCTCCATCACTATCAACTGGCCACCACTGATCTGCTACATCGCCAACGACCCATAAATTCTCACAATCATCATTGTTATGCAGCAATGCACCAGGGCATCCATCACCCCAATGCTCACGACAGTGCCAGACATAAAGTGTGGCCCCGAATAGTATCTCCGACCAACTGTCTCTAATGCGAGATCCCTCGGTAATACCAGCTCCGCCGGTAGGGGCGTTCCCCAAAATGGGAGCCCAGTCAAAAAGTATACATTCTCCACCGCAGTGAAGGTAATCCTCTCTCCCCGCACTATAAAGAAATGCAGGTCCAAAATCCACATCCAGATAAGAAACTGCAAGAGATACTCTTGCACCCGTATCAATGGGCACTCAAAGAACTTCAGCAACCCACAGGCTGCCAAAGTCGCATGTACACCTAGCTCCTCAATAGCCAAGATTTCTCATAGCAGGGACCAATCCCGCTCTCCCTAACCAACCAGCATCGTGTGCAATGCTCACTTGCAACCACATAAAACAGTCCTAAATCAGCCCCATGGATCATCAACAACATCAAACAACTAAGTTTTACATCTGTCAAACTTGCCTCCAAGGCGTGGTTGTTTAACCCATAGGCACACAAACATGTGCACCTGTTCACCCCACATGTGCACACGTGTGCACTCCTGTTCACTACACAGGTGTGCTCTCAGGTGCGCTTGTTCACTACACATGCATGTTCTCAGGCGCGCCTGTTCACTCTATAGGCGCACACATGTGCACACCTGTACAACCGACATACGTACACATAGTGCACTCCCTCTACCCCCTTACCAATGCTCCCATTCACACTTATCTGGTGGGTAGGCGCACACATGTGTGTGCCTACTTCTTGATCACCCACGCATGTGGGGCCCACACTCATCAAACCCTATGTATGACCCTCCGTACAACCCCTGCCCAAAAAATAAAACCCTAATTCTATGCAGGATGATCATACCACTAATCTGAAGCTCGCTGGTCCTCGATCGTATGCCTCATCCTCCTAGAATATCCAAATCTCCTCTGAATGCTTCTCGTCCAGTCACTATTGCAGTAAGTACAAGTGAGGTGGCAATGTGGGCCCTACAACTATATATAGGCCTTTTTTCCAAACTTCCACTCACCATTCCCAGAGCTCCGAGCATCCATTTATCGATCTATCTTCGGCCACAAGATCAACATCCCATCATCTACATCACGACAGTCCCTGGGCCTCTTTTCATCTTGAGCCCCCAGGACACCATTTTTCATACCTTGATCAGGTACGCATGCACATATTCAAAATTATCAAATACATGCTCAGATATTCGATTCTCTTTAGATATTATTGACGTTGGGTATTTGGTTTTCATGTGTGCAGGTACTTGGTCATCATACATCAGAAAAACCCCTTTAGGTATATACTCAGCACTGGCATGTAGTCATTCCCTCTGAATCTCACTTACCTTTCCAGTCACACCCTGTGACATTTACCTCTAGGATCCCCATTTCTGGCTCTGCATTACCAACACCTCCATTTGCATCTTCGGTACTGTCACCCGGTAGCACTCTTACCCACATGAGTTGTCCCATTCATAGCACCATTTTGCGCTTTTGACACTCATTCTGTTTTTCAAACCCCTTTAGGGATGGGAGTCCCGATAGTCTTACATCATGTCACGGATCAACCACATACTCCTTCTCCTCATTTTGCCAGCTTTCCCAACAGACTCCCAGATTATCTCTTCATGGTTCTATTTTTGGACTGCACCTCCACAGTATCATGAACCCTCCATTTCATCCACAATCTGTTTGCCCATCTGTAAACTTCCCTTCATTTCACCTACCTCATATAGAAACCCACCCATGGGGCCCCCACCTTCCATTAGTTCTCCGAGGAAATTTTGCCCTTCCCGGGCCAACCATATCACATTGGGGCACCCGTTTCTGTATTTGTACACTTATCCCAAATTATTCTTTATTTATTGTACAAATGCCCTTGTTTCCAGCAGTTACATTACTTTTTTGTCGTCCCCTTTGGCGACTTTCTTCCCTTTTTCGGCCAAACGCAACCCATGTCGCCCTTGGTTGGGGAACTACTTATCATCCACCCTTGATGACATCATCCATATCTTCAGAGTACCCCACAG